>SZWC01008729.1:24068-52472 GCA_023375785.1 Penium margaritaceum
CCCCGCTTCTGCTCCCTCCTCCCTTCACACCATTCTCTTCATCATCCTCAACGTCTCCTCCCTCTTCATCTCTCACTTGGTCACACCCTCCGTCATGAACAGGCGTGGCTCAAGCGCTCGTTACTACGCGACGTAGTGATGCCGGAGATGGCGCGCGCTCGTGGGCCCGCGCAAAAGATTCTGTTGGAGTTTGTTGACTTGTTGGACGGTAGTTCGTTCAGGACTGGTGGTGGTGGGGTGGGCGATGACGACGATGTGGAGATGGATTAGAGTGTTAGTGCTCCATGAACAGGCAGTGCGACCGGCATCAACTCCTTCAGCACATTTTTAGGTCATCGGCTCGCATCCATCTTTGCTCACCTTGTCGTGGCTAGTCTCGGGTCATCTTCAGTCCCCAAGGAAATGTACCGAACCTTTCATTCACTCGCACTCGCAGAGAGCAAGGGCAGTTGAGTTCACCGAGTAATGGAGGCATGTGCAGTTCACACTTTCATTCACTCGCAAATACTTGGTGTGCTTTTGATTGGTTACGATGGGAGGCAAGGGGTTGGTCACCCAGTTGAGGGGTAGGGTCTGATTTGTTGAGGTTTCGCGAGAGCATACTCTGAAATGTCAAGTTGTGGGGACGTTGACAACATGGAATGTGGGCAAACCCCTTATGCCCCACACTTTTCACCACAAATCATTGCCTAGCATCCCCTATGATCCGTTACTTAAAGAAGCCAACTGATCAATAATGGGGTATGTATCTTTACTTGAAAAACTCGGTCGGATGTGACAATTGTGGGCTCTCAGGGTCGTTGAAAAAGCGGAGGTGGAGAAATTGAGGGAGTAATGGCTAGTGTTGGTAGTCAAGCGGGGTGACTTTTGGGCCCCTAATGTGGGGAGAGTTGGTGTGTGGACTTTGGTCTGACATCTTTTTGAGGACAGCGAGGTTACTTAGGGTGCAGCACGATGCTATGGTCCAGGTTATGCTGGTCGAGACCCGCGCACCTGGTGAGTTTCACCGGTGTGATGTGGAGACCCATTGCCTCTACGCGTTATGTATGATACATGCTAGGTTATGGTGGTCAAGACCCGCGCACCTGTTGAGTTCTACCGGTGTGACGTGGAGACCCATTGCATACATGTGTTATGTATGATCCATGCATGATGTGGTCGAGACCCGGGCACCCGGAGACACTTTTCCGGGGTCATGAGGAGACCTGTTTCTCTGTCTCTCTTGCTTGATGTTTGACACGTAGGTGTGTGATTCACTTCGTGCATGGTCGAGGCCCGGGCATTTGGTGGGATGCACCATTGTCACGAGGAGACCCTGTGCTGTGGTATGCTTGATCAGTGCTCGCGATGATTGGTTCCCTGAGCCATCATCTCTTGCCTTCGCTCAGACATCATTATGTTGNCAGCTGGCACCGGAGCACCGACGAGTGGTGGCTCCATCCACCAGCAGCTGCCAGAGAGCTGCCACGACGCCCTGGGTGCTTGTCGGGGTGCTTTGCGGTTTTCTTGCAGACGCTAGAGTTTTCTCGGTGGACTGGCTCTTGAGCCCGATTTGCATGTTTTGTATTTCCTGTCCACCGATCGGTGCCGGACTTGTGTGTGTGACTAGTCGTAGCGTCCGGCTTGAGATTCTGCATCTCTAGGTTCAGACGGCGTAGCGTTCTGATTTGTCTACGCAGAGTTACGGCCAAAATAGTGTTTTTGGGCCGGTTTTAGGACAGACCTTGCACTGCCGCGTGCGACACTTGTCGTGCGCCGCGGTAGGTATTTATACTGTGGACTTGTCATTTGTTATCTCTCTGCAATTATATTCAGTTTGAGTTTCCTAACACTCTGTTCGTGTCCCAACCCAGACCCTTGCAGTTTTGTCTCTAACTGGTGACTGTTGTCACACGCAGACCTGGCGCTGACGCCTAGTGTCGCGACAAGTGGTTAGGAAGGTTCTAGGAAACTTCTCAGGGAGACCACGGGTAGGTTATGTTGTGATTTGTGACGTTCTTGTACGGTCTGCTGTGACCACTCGGCCGTGTCCATACTCGTGTAGATCCCTGAGGCGGGCCCTGGTGACACCGGTGCGACGACTGGTGGCGGACTACCAGCTTGGAGCTGGCCGACTACCGTTCCAGAGCCTCGGGCACTGCCGGGACTTCCTACTGCCTTTTCTACAGCTTGCAGGAGTTTTTCGGCGGACTGGCCATGAGCCTAATTTGCATATTTTTGCATTGCGTGTTCACTGTCTGATGATGGCTGCACGCATGTGACCAGTCGTAGCGTCCGTCTTGTGATCCTGCACGTCTAGGTTGAGACGACGTAGCATTGTGACATGTGTGAGCAGAGTTATGGCCAAAACATTGGTTTTGGGCCGGTTTTAGGACAACTCTTGGACCGCCGCGTGCGACACCCGCTGTGAGCCGCAGCAGGTATTAATGCTATGGACCTGTCATTTGTTATCGCTCTCCGCAAATGCTATTGAAGCATTCAGACACTTTGCCTTGTGTCCCCTAGCCAAACTCTTGCCGTTGCGTGCACGACTTGTGACAATCGTCACCGTCTGATCAGGCACTGACGCCTGCTCAACGGGAGTATTGCTAGGAAGCTTCCATGCATCTTGTCCTGGTATCAGAGCAGTGAGACAGTTCTCACTGAGCTGCGCAGCAGAGACGCAACAGAGCAGCAGCAGTGAGAGTCACCGTTGCAGCAGATTCACTAGGGCCTGTCGTGGACAGCCGGTCGCCGTCGACGCAGCCCACACCCATCACGTGAGACCATAGCAGCGGCCTTGCCACCGTGCCAGCAGTAGCACAGCAGCAGAGCAGCAGCAGCAGCAACGGCAACAGCAGCACCATAGCAGCAGCTACAGTGGCGCCTGGCGGCTGTAGCGAGTGCAGCCGCCGTCAGCAGTCGCAACGGCGGCCGCGACGACAGCAGCGCAGCGGCAACAGCGCGGCAACAGCAGGACAGCAGCAGCAGCAGCGGCAACAGCAGCGCAGCAGTAGCAGCGGCAACCGCGGCGACAGCAGCAGCTACAGCAACAGTAGCGCAGTAGTGGCAGTAGCAGCAGCACGCGGCGGCGGCAGCGAGCAGCAGCCGCAGCGTGCAGCAGCAGCAGCGGCATTGCGCAGCCGCTGCTACCACTGCTCCGCACGTAGCCATGCAGCTGCTGCTGCAGCTGACAACACAGCTGCAGCAGCAGCTAAGCGGAAGCTGCTACACCACTTCCGTGTAGCTTCCGCGCAACCGCCGTGGAGCGGCTGCACGCTCGCGCAGAACCGCGAGAGAAGAAGAAGACAAAGAATGAAAAGAAAAAAAAGGGAGTCGAGCTGACGTCAGCAATTTTGCTTGCTGACGTCATCAGGTCGTGCTGACGTCAGCAATCACCTACTGACGTTAGCACCATACTTAGCCAAATTCTTGGCCGGACAGTCAAAAGTTGCCATTGTCTCAAATCCTCGAGAAACGCTGACGCTTTTGAAATCCAACAAACCTGACGTGTCGACTCATACTGAGAGGCGACATGAACTCGTCTGACAACAAGGGGGAGGGGACAGGTGATCCCTCCTCTTCTTCTGGGGTCCTGAGCCCACGCTCGCAGGCCATTGAGGACCTGCAGAGTCAGCAGGATGAGATGCGTCGCCTACAGCGGGAGCAGAATGATACCATCCGCACGTTGACAGAGCTTCTGCGTGCCCAGTCCACGGTCCCAAGGCATGTTTCCGAGGGAGCTACCGGCGTCGCGGTCTCTACACAACAGTCGGCTCAGGCACCTGTTACAGGAGCTCGACCCGACCCACCACCTCCTTACCTCCTGGATGATGAGCCATTCATGCCAGGCATGCCAGACGACTCCCCGGATCATGAGATTCGAGGTCTTCAGGAGCGCCTCCATCAGCTGCAGACGGGCACCAGATCTCCTCGGATTCCTACGGTGCAATCGTCACCCGACTATCCCGATGACTATCCCCTTCCATGAGTCTTCCCCGTCCCTCGTCCCCCTCGGCCTGCGGTTGCTCTCCCCACGGAGCGGTAACCCAAGGACTTTGAGACACCACCTCCACGGTACATCACTGAGGACGGCTTCGACTGCTGGAAGATTCTCTTTCAGGTCTGGGCTACTTCAGAGGGCGTGTGGCCCTACTACCACAGCCCGTATTAGCCTACAGACCCAGCACAGGTGCTGACCGCATCCAGGGCGATGCGCGGACACCTCTATGCCATGCCACGCGAGACCGTCGTCGACTTTCGCCCCTTTCTTGGCGAGCCCGGCACAGGCATAGGCGCCGACCCACACGGGGGTTGGGATCTGGCCTTATCCCTGCTGGCCGCAGAGACGCACGCCACCCGCGCAGCACACATTCGAACCTTTCACTCTCTCCGTCAGGTGCCTTGAGTAGACTGACATCTTCACACGGTACAGCGACGCTGTCCTCGAGCCCTTTTCGGCTACTCTGCAGCTTCTCCCTTGGGCCCATCAGCTCTTCCTCTAGGTGACTTCAGCCCGCGAGGCAGCAGTGGCCCATCAGGAGACTTCCCTTGTTGCAGCATTCATCGCATCACCACCATCATCCCTCCTGCAGTCTCCTTCTTCATCCTCCATCTCGTCCTCGTCTTCCTCCTCTTTTTCGGCCCCGCCCACACCCACTCAGACACAGGGTGTTGCAGCAGTAGCTCAGGGGAAGAAGAAGAAGGGGAAGCGTGGATCAGGTTAGCGGCAGTCACAGCAGCAGTCGTCCTCCAGTTGTAGCAGTGGACGTTCTGTTCAGTGCTACAACTGTGGAGGCGCCCATCACTACACCGAGTGCCAACAGCCGCTCGACTGGGGGTGGATTACTGGTGGGCTCCAGGCTGCACATGCCCTCCATTCCACGTCCAGCACGACATCCTTGCCATCCTCCGGACGCGTGGCGGCCACGATTGCAGCTGTTCCCCCTTTTCCACCGGCGAGTAGCAGCGATCCGGACCCACGCGACTGCACCATTGCTGAGCTGTGACACCTTCTCGCGCTTTGTTTTCAGGGACGTGTGAGTGTTTTGTCATCGTCGGGTGGTCCACAGACTGTCTGTCCGTCTGTTCCTATGACTCGTGACGACGCGTGTGGGGGAGCACAGTCAGCATGTGATGATGATGGGCCTCACTGCACCGGTTGGGTTCCTGAGTCTCATCTTTGTGTCCTATGTCGTTCTTCCCCACTGAGTCTCTCACATTCCGTGGCTTGACTTCGATTACGGCACTCTCCGCCAAGCATGTTCCTACATGTGAGGCTTCTCGGTGGATGGGGGAGACTTCTACGCCGGAGAGCACCTCTCATCAGGCTGATGTGTCTGCTCGAGCCCCCATCACCTCTCGGTCTCCGGCCCTTGATGACCCAGCAATCATCGCTGTCGGTCCAGAGACATCGCCTCTACAACCTGTTTCACACCCTACAGGTGTCCCTACTTCACCTCCTATGCATACTTCAGCGCCAGCACCTGCGTCACCCGGCACTCCTGTCTCTGTGTCTGGTCCAGTCTCGCCTACTTCTGTACCTGCGTCTACCGGCACCCCTGCCTCTGTGTCTGGTCCAGTCTTGCCTGCTCCCGCTGCCACATCCAGCCCCGTGTCCCCCACACACGCGTCTCCTTGCACGACATTGTCGGCTGCCTTGTCTCAGCCCCCACCAGTTGTGGTCATGCCTATCCCTGAGCCTGAGGTGCGCCCCTCGAGCTCAGGCTACTCCCGTGCGCCTGGTGGCCGTCTTCGACCACTGGATTTTGGAGCTCAACGAGCGTCGGACCCCGCACCCAAGCGCCCCTCTTGCAGCATCCCGAGAGGTGACCCCGGCACAAAGGCCCTAGGCCTGAGTGTCCGCACTAAGCTTACAGAGGTACATCCAGCGTGTCCCGTAGGGCACGATCTCGTCACTCGCGAGTTCCATATCGCTTGTGATGCAGCAACTGATCTTGTGGTCGTCAGGCCTAGCACCGAGGCGTGTGCCCTTGCCACGCAGAGCTCTCCCTCTGTGGCGCCCGACCCGAGCAGCCTGAGGGAAGCTCTCTCATCACAGGATGATGACGCTTGGCGAGCTGCTTGCGAGGATGAGCTTTGTGCTATCTGAGAGCATAGAGTCTACGAGCTCGTCGATTTTCCGCCTGGGAGGAAGGCTATTCAGGTCAAGTGGGTCTTTCACAAGAAAGTGATGCGAGATGGCTCACTTAATGCTACAAGGCCCGCTTGGTCGTCAAGGGGTACTCTCAAATTGAGGGCGTCGATTACACTGACACTTTTGCCCCTATCGGCCGCATGACCTCAGCTCGAGCTCTGTTCAATGTAGTGGCTCAGCATGACTGGAAACTGCACTAGATGGATGTGAACAATGTGTTCCTCCATGACTCTCTGGATGAGGAGATTTGCTTGGCTCAGCCACCAGGCTTTCAGGACGGTGACAAGGTCTGGCGCTTGCGCAAGTCCTTGTACGGCCTCAAGAAGTCTCCGCGGTGTTGGAACCAGGAGATCACCGGCACTTTGACTCATGCAGGATAAGTACACAGCGAGGCAGATCCCTCTCTCTTCATCTTACCGACACCCGAGCGGTTCACCGCCATCCTGGTCTATGTCGATGATCATCTGATCGTGTCTTTGTCCCTGGAGGCCGTGAAGGAGGCCAAGGCTGTCCTTCATACTGCCTACTGGATGAAGGACCTGGGTCTTGCATCGGTGTTTCTAGGTATGGAGATCGTGCGAGATCGCAGGCGCCGGACACTGTTGCTGCATCAGGCCCGATATGCACGAGTCGTGGGGGAGACAATGGACGTGACCTTGGACCTTTGTCTCATCGGATCTCTGATGTACCTGGCCACTACCACATGTCCTGACATCACTTTCGCTGTCAACCTCCTCACTGAGTTCTTGCAGGCTCCTCGTGCTAGAGCCCTTCACGCGGCTGTGCAAGTGGTGTTGTACGTGGTCTCCATACCGTACCTCGGACTCTGATTTCGTCGGCAGTGTTCGATGGTCCTTGATGGCTACACTGACAGCGACTAGGCTTGGAGCGCAGGTGGAAGCTGCCATACTGGCTACATGTTCCTGCTCGGTGGTACCGCTCTGTCTTGGCGTAGCGGGAAGCAGGGCTGCATCGCACGTAGCTCGTCGAAGGCAGAGTACGTCGCTTTGGGCGTAGGGGCCGCTGAGGCGGTATGGCTGCAGCGCCTGTTTCTTGAGCTTGGTCAGTCAGTACCCGCCATTGTCCTTCGTTGCGACAACCAGAGTGCTCTCGCCATTGCGGAGAACTCCGGTGTCTTTCATGCTCACACGACGCACATTGCGGTTGAGCATCACTTTGTGCGTGATCTGGTGGAGCGACACGTGATCTCCGTCATGTTGGTTGGCAGTGACATGTAGCGTGCTGATTTCTTGACGAAGGCACTAGCTCGCGGAAAGTTCCTGGTGGCCATTTGTTCTATCGGGCTTTGTCCCATGCCTGAGGGTGATTGAGTGTGGGATCTGTGTTTGTGTCTCATCTGTCTCACACTCACTATTGTACTTGTCTCAGTGCTACACGTGTATGGACATGCGTACCATAAGTTGTGATTTGTGACGTTCCTATACAGTCCATTGTGACCACTCGGCTGTGTCCATACTCGTGCACATCCCTGAGGCGGGCCCTGGTGACATTGAAGGCACAACGGGTGGCGGATTACCAGCTTGGAGCTGGCCGACTACCATTCCAGAACCCGGACACTGCCGGGACTCCTTGCTGTTTCTCTGCAGCCTATAGGAGTCTTTTTGACGGACTGGCCATGAGCCCGATTTGCATGTTTTTGCATTACGTGTCCACTGTCTGATGATGGATGCATGCATGTGACCAGTTGTTGCGTCTGTGTTGTGATCCTGCACGTCTAGGTTCAGACGGCGTAGCATTCTGACATGCGTGCACGGAATTATGGCCAAAACAATGGTTTTGGGCCGGATTTAGGACAGCTCTTGGACCGCCGCGTGCGACACCCGCTGTGCGCCGCGGCAGGTACTTAGGCCATGGACCAGTCATTTGTTATCTCTCTCTGCAAATGCTATTGAAGCATTTAGACACTTTGCCTTGTGTCCCCTAGCCAAACTCTTGCCGTTGCGTGCACGACATGTGACTGTCGTCACCGTCTGATCAGCCACTGACGCTTGCTCAATGGGAGTGTTGCTAGGAAGCTTCCTTGCATCTTGTCACCAACAGGCACACATCTGTAGCTAACAAGGGAGTGTGACCAATTACATGAGAAAATGCGTGGAAGCATCCAAGCAACACAGCCGCTGACTAGGCGTCAGTGCCTGGTCAAACGGAGACGACAGTCACAGGTCGTGCACACACCGGCAAGGAGACACAAGACAAATTGTGTGAATGCTTCAATAGCATATGCAGCCAGGAATAACAAATGACAGGTCCAAGGCATGAATACCTGCCGCCGCGCACGGCGGGTGTCGCACGCGGCAGTCCAAGAGTTGTCCTAAAACCGGCCCAAAATCACTGTTTTGGCCGTAACTCTGCGCACACATGTCATAATGCTATGCTGTCTAAACCTAGACGTGCAGAATCAAAAGACGGACGCTACAACTGGTCACATGCATGCATCCATCATCAGACGGTGGACATACAATGCAAAAACATGCAAATAGGGTTCATGGCCATTCCGCCGAAAGACGCCTACAAGCTGTAGAAAAGACAGCAGAGAGTCCCGGCAGCATCTGGAGCTCTGGAACAGTAGTCGGCGAGCTCCAAGCTGGTAATCCGCCGCCAGTCATCGCACCGGTGTCACCAGGGCCCGCCTCAAGGATCTGCACGAGTATGGACACGGCCAAGTGGTCACACTAAACTGTACACGAATGTCACAAATCACAACACTACCCCATGACCCGATGGTATCCATGTCCATACACGTGCAGCGCTGGTACAAACACCATAGTGAGTGACACAAAAAGATGAGGAACAGACGCATATCCCACACTCAACCACCCTCAGGCATGGGGCGAAGCCCAACAGAACGAATGGCCACCAAGAACTTTCCGCGAGCTAGTGCCTTCGTTAAGAAATCAGCACTCTGCATGTCAGTGCGAACCCACATGAAGGAGATCACGCGTCGCTACAGCAGATCATGAACGAAGTGATGCTCAACCGCAATGTACTTTGTGCGAGCATGAAAGACACCGGAGTTCTCCGCAATGGCGAGAGCACTCTGGTTGTCGCAACGTAGCACAATAGCGGGTACTGACTGTCCAAGCTGAAGAAACAAGCGTTGCAGCCATACTGCCTCAGCAGTCCCTGCGCCCAAAGCAACGTACTCTACCTCGGACGAACTACGTGCGATGCAGCCCTGCTTCCCGCTATGCCAAGACAGAGCGGTACCACCGAGCAGAAACACATAGCCAGTACGAGTGCGCCCATCTGGGCTCGAAGCCCAGTCACTGTCAGTGTAGCCGTCAAGGACCAGCAAACACCGTCGACAAAAACAGAGTCCAAGGTACGGTGTGGAGACCATGTACCGCTCCACTGGCACAGCCGCAGGAAGGGATCTCACACGTGGAGCCTGTTAGAACTGAGCGAGGAAGTTGACGGTGAACGCGATGTCAGGACGCGTGGTAGTGGCCAGGTACATCAGAGATCCGATGAGACGGAGGCACAAGGTCACATCCACTGTCTGCCCTAGTTGTGTAGGATCATCCACCTTCAAGGCATCCTGCCCATCGGGTGTGAGAGGTATGGAAGCGCAGGGCACTGCACCGAGGAGATCGCTAAAGTGCTCCCCCACATCTCGTGTGTATCGGGCCTGATGCAACAACCGTGTCCATTATTTGCGATCTCGCATGAACTCCATACCGAGAAACACCGATGCAGGACCGAGGTCCTTCATCCTGTAGGCAATCTGCAGGACAGCCTTGGCCTCCTTCACGGCCTGTAGGGACGGAGACGCGATCAGAAGGTCTTCGACATAGACCAGGATGGCTGTGAACCGCTCGGGTGTCGGTAGGATGAACAGCGAGGGGTCTGCCTCACTCTGTACGTATCCTGTACGAGTCAAAGGGCCGTTGATCTCCCGGTCCCAACACAACAAAGACTGCTTGAGGCCGTACAAGGACTTGCGCAGGCGCCACACCTTGTCACCGTCCTCAAAGCTTGATGGCTGAGCCACGTAAATCTCCTCATCCACATAGCCATGGAGGAAGGCATTGTTCACATCCATCTGTTGCAGTTCCCAATCATGCTGAGCCACTACACTGAACAGAGCTCGAGCTGAGGTCATACGGCCGATAGGGGCAAAAGTGTCAGTGTAATCGACTCCCTCAATCTGAGAGTACCCCTTGACGACCAAGCGGGCCTTGTAGCGTTCAAGTGAGCCATCCGACTTCACCTTCTTGCGAAAGACCCCGTTGACCTGAATAGCCTTCCTCCCAGGAGGAAGGTCGACAAGCTCATAGGCTCTATGCTCTCGGATAGCGCAAAGCTCATCCTCGCAGGTAGCACGCCAAGCGTTAGCATCCTGTGATGAGAGAGCGTCCCTCAGTGTGCGTGGGTCGGACGCCATAGAGGGAGAACTCTGCCTGGCAAGTGCACATGCCTCAGTGTCGGGCCTGACGACCACGAGATCAGCTACTGCGTCACAGGCGATATGGAACTCGCGAGTGACGAGGTCGTGCCCTACGAGGCACGCTGGATGTACCTTCGTGAGCTCAGTGTGGACACTCAGGCCTAGGGCCTTTGTGTCGGGGTCACCACTTGCGATGCTGCGAGAGGAGCGCCTGGGTCCGGGGCCTATCACTCGCTGAGCTCCAAAATCCAGTGGTCGCAGACGGCCACCGGGCTCACGGGAGTAACCCGAGGTCGAGGGATGCACCTCAGGCGCAGGGACAGATACTGCCGAGGGCAGCCATAGACGCCCTACGAGGAGATGCATGTGTGGGGAACACGGGGCTGGGTGTGACAGCTGGAGCAGGCAACACTGGACCTGACACTGAGGTAGGAGTACCAGCCGATGTAGGAACGGGAGTGGGCAAGGCTGGATCAAACACAGAAATAGGGGTGCCTGCAGATGCAGGGGCTGGTGCAGAAGGAGACGTGGGAACAGAGGTACCTGTGGGGTGTGAAACAGGTTGTACAGGCAAGACCTCTGGACCAACGACAATGATCGCCGGATCATCAAGGGCCGCAGACCAAGAGGGGACTCGAGCAGACACATCCGCCTGATGAGAGATGCGCGGTGGCGTGGAAGTCTCCCCCATCCGTCGAGAACCCTCACTGGAAGGAACATTGGTGACGGAGAGTGCTGTGATCGAAGTCAAGTCATGGTAGGTGAGAGACTCGAAAAAACAGTGCGTCGCGGGACTCAATGACGCGACGATGAGTAGGGTCCGAGAAGCGCCAGACCTGCGACCGCGGGGAAATGCCTATGAAGACATACAAGCGGCCCCGAGGTGAGACCTTGGACCCCTGCTGGTCCTCGGTGTATCACACGGAGGCCAGGGAGCCCCAGACGCGAGCGAGACGATGGTCAGCATGATGTCCAAACCAGATCTCGTACGGTGTGATATGGTCCGAAAGCGGACCGTGCGGGAGGCGGTTCCAGACCCAAGTCATGTAGGCGAAATCCTCAAAGGCAAAAGACTCCGAGAGACTGCACTCAGACCGCATGGCGTGAATCGCATCCTGCATGGTGCGCTTCCAGCGCTCACATGCACCGTTTTGCTGGGGGGTAGCAGGAGCGGAGACCTGGTGAGAAATCCCGTGCTCAGCAAAGAAGGAGTCCATCTCGCCAAGGAACTCGCCGCTGCCATCCGAGCGGAAGGTATGTAGCGTGTGGCGGGACTGACGCTCAGCCATCACTAGCCAGAGTCGAACCGCAAGGGTGGCATCGCTCTTTTGACCCAGGCTGTAGACCCACCGCATCTGGGTAAAGTCATCAGTCAGACTGAGAACATACCGGCCCCTCTCGGACAGGGACTCGATCGGGAGGGGGCCGAGAAGGTCTGAGTGAACCAGCTCGAGAGGCTGAAGCGCTCGGGAACGAGAGTCAGGGTAGGTGCACCGGTGCATCTTCCCCTCAGCGTAAAAAAGACAGTCAGTCTTGAGTGGCTTCTCGAAAAAAGCCGCGTAAAGACCGAGAGCGGGTTGTGTCCGAATGAGCTTCGACACAGTGTCGGAGCCCACGTGACACAGACGACGATGAAGCAACCTCTAGTGTTCCGGAGGTAGAACACCAGTGACAAAGACACGCCGGGAGGAAGAGGAAGACCAAGGGGAGGAGGGCCGAGCGATGCGATACAGATGACTGAAGCACGTAGGACGACACTGCGGGTGTCAATAGCAATCACAAGCGCTGAGTCAGCGGTATGCTCCACAGAGAGACCCATCAAGGTGCAGGCACGCACAAAAAGCAAGCTGAGCTCAAGGTCAGGCACAAACAACACGTCGGAAAGGTAAAAGGGGCCAGGCGGACTATCGAAGCATACAACCCCAACACCATGGACTGGCAAGGACTGACCAGACCCTATACGAACGAAACGGACAGACGTGACAGGACCGAGAACAACAAAGTCACTACGACGGCACGTTATGTGATGGGTGCCACCAGAATCAATGATCCAAGTGCCACCGGAGTCACGGCTGGTGCACTTCACTGTACAACGGGCAATGGAGCACTCAGCATCAGAGGGACGATGAGCCGTTAGTGGGGAGGAACGATGCACAACACAATGATGAGACTCATGAATCCACTCGGTGCAGTCAGGCCCATCATCATCACATGCCGACTGTGCTCCCCCACACGCGTCGTCACGAGCCACATGTTCGGACGAACAAGCAGTCTGTGAACCATCCAACGATGACAAAACAATTGCACCTCCCTGAAAATGGAATGCCAGAAAGTGGCGAAGCTCGGCGATGGTCCGGTCGCGCGGGTCCGGATCGCTGCTGCTCGCTGGTGAGGAGGCAGGAACAGCTGTAGTCGTGGCCGCCGCGCGTCCGAAGGCGGATGCAGGTGATGTGCCAGACATGGAACAGTGAGCATGAGCAGCCTGGATCCCACGAGTGATCCGCGCCCAGTCAAGCGGCTGCTGGCACTCGATGTAGCGATTGGCGCCTCCACAGTTGTAGCAGTGCACAGAACGGCCATTGCTACCACTGGATGACGACTGCTGCTGACCTGATCCACGCTTCCTATTCTTCTTCTTGCCCTGGGCGACTGTTGCAACGCCCTGTGTCTACGTGGGTGTAGACGGGGTGGAAGAGGAAGAGGAAGATAAGAAAGTAATGGAGGAGGAAGAGGGAGACTGCAGGAGGGAAGATGGTGGTTATGCGATGGCTCTTGCAGCGAGGGAAGTCTCCTGATGGGCTACGGCTGCCTCGCGGGCTGAGGTCACCTGAAGGAAGAGCTGATGCGCCCAAGGAAGCAGCTGCAGAGTGGCTAAGAAGGGCTCAAGGACAGTGTCGTTGTACCGTGTGAAGATGTCAGTGTACTCGAGGCGAACTCCAAGCATAATCGTACGAAGCGCCCACAGCTGTGTGCCTCTTGAGGTCCCCAAGCGCGTGTAGATGCGCATGGCGCGTTGCTAGTAATCCGCTGCAGGCTTTGCAGGCCCCTGATGGAGCGAATGGAAAGCACGAATGTGTGATGCACGAGTGGCGTGCGTCTCTGCGGCCAGCAGGGATAAGGCCAGATCCCAACCTCCACGGGGATCGGCGCCGGTGCCTGTGCCGACCACGCCAAGGAAGGGGCTGAAGTCGACGACGGTCTCGCGTGGCATGGCGTAGAGGAGTCCGCGCATGGCCCGGGCTGCTGTCAATACCTGTGCTAGGTCTGTAGGCTGATACGGGCTTTGGTAGTAAGGCTACACTCCCTCAGAGGTAGCGTACACCTCAAACACGATCTCCCAGTAGTTGAAGCCATCCTCACTGATGTACCGTGGAGGTGGTGCCTCAAAATCCTTGGGTTGCCGCTCCGTGGGGAGAGCAACCACAGGCTGAGCAGGACAAGAGACGGGAAAGACTCTTGGAACAGGATGGTCATCGGGGTAGTCAGGTGACGATCATATCGGGGAAAACGGAGGAGATCGGGTGCCCGTCTGCAACTCACGAAGACGCTCCTAAAGAACTCAAATCTCCTGAGCCGGGGAATCATCCGTAATGCCTGGCATGAGTGGCTCATCATCTAGGATGTCACCAGGTGGTGCGACAGGTCGAGCGCCTGTCACGCGTGCCTGAGCCGACTCCTGGGTAGTGACCGCGACGCCGGCAGCTCCCTTAGAAGCCCGCTGAGGAGTCGAGGACCGAGCACGCAGAAGCTCAGCTTGCGTGCGGATAGCGTCAATCTGCTCTCTCCGGAGGCGACGCATCTCATCTTGCTGGCTTCGCAGGTACTCAATGGCCTGCGAGCGTGGACTCAATACACCAGACGAAGAGGAGGGGTCGCCTGGTCCCTTCTCCTTGTTGTCGGACAGGCTCATGTCGCCGATCAGTATGGGGCGACAGGTCAATTTTGTGAGATTTCAAAACCGTTAGCGTTTCTCGAGGATTTGAGACGCTAGCAGCTTTTGACTGTCCGGCCAGAAATTTGGCTAAGTATGGTGTTGACGTCAACATGTGGTTGCTGACATCAGCACGACCTGATGACGGCAGCAAACAAAATCGCTGACGTCAGCTCGCCTCCCCTCCCTTATTTTTTTGTGTTTTTTTCTTTCTCATGACTCTCGCGAGCGTGGAGCCGCTCCGTGGCGGCTACGCGGAAGCTGCGCGGAAGCTGCGAAGTAGCTTCCGCTCAGCTGCTACTATAGCTGCGCTGTCAGCTGCAGCAGCAGCTATGTAGCTACGTATGCAGCGGTGGTAGCAGCAGCAGCTGCGCTACTACTGCTGCTTCGTTCTGCGGCTGCTGCTCGCTGCCGCTGCCGCGCGCTACTACTACTGCCATTGCTACGCTGCTGCTGCTGTCCTACTGTAGCCGCTGCGGCTGCCGCTGCTGCTGCACTGTTGTTGCCGCCGCTGCTACTACGCTGCTGCTGCCACTGCTTATGTTGCGCTGTTGCTCTCGCCGCTGCTGCTGCGCTGCTGTTGCCAATGCTGCTGCTGCAACCAATGCGGCTGTGGATGGCGGCTGCGCTCACTGGAGCCGCCATGCACCGTTGTTGCTGCTGCTACACTACTACTGCTGCCTCTGCTACTTCTGATGCCACAGTGGCAACAGCACTGCTGCGATCTCACGTGGTGGGTGAGGGATGCGCTTACGGCAACTGGCTGACTCCGACAGGCCCTAAGGAATTTGACGCAGCGGTGACTCTCACTACTGCTGCTCTGCTGCGTCTCTGTTGCGCAGCTCAGTGAGAACTGACTCACTGCTCTGATACCATGAGAAAATGTGTGGAAGCTTCCTAACAACACAGCCGCTAGCTAGGCGTCAGTGCCTGGTCAGACGCTGACGATAGTCACAGGTTGTGCACACAACGGCAAGGGTTTGGCTAGGAGACACAAGACAAAGTGTCTAAATGCTTCAATAGTATATGCAGAGAGGAATAACAAATGACAGGTCCAAGGCATGAATACCTGCCGCGGCACACGGCGGGTGTCGCACGCGGCAGTCCAAGAGCTGTCCTAAAACCGGCCCAAAGTCACTGTTTTGGCCGTTACTCTGCGCACACATGTCAGAATGCTCCGCCGTCTGAACCTAGACGTGCACAATCAAAAGATGGACGCTACGACTCATCACATGTATGCATCCATCATCAGACAGTGGACATGCAATGCAAAAACATGCAAATAGGGCTCATGGCCAGTTTGCCGAAAGACGCCTGTAAGCTGTAGAAAAGACAACAGAGAGTCCCGGCAGCATCTGGGGCTCTGGAACAATAGTCGGCGTTGGAACTGGAGGAGAGAGGGAGCCTTAGAGCAGCGAGCATGTGGGACTTGAAGGGCATCACTTGTGATGAAGAATGGTTGTTGAATCACTCAAAATGATGGAGTACATATAGAGCTAGAACTTGGGCAAGTCAGCCCTCTCACAAGCCACACCACCTAGCCATGGAGGCTAAGGCTCACACACTAGAGTCCATAATCTCACACAAGAGAGGAAATCAGCCTAGCAATCAGCCTGACCACTCACACACGACCTAGAGAGCTAGGAAATGCTCTCATGGCACACTCCTAGTGGTCACATAACCCACAATCCCATGGAGAATCGCCATGTGTCCATGGCTAGCACACAAGGATCTCACCTCACCTAAAAAGTAAGGAGAGGTACCTTTTTTCTAGTCAGCACACTCTGACAAGGCAACCCACGAATCAAGGACCTTTTTGGATATTTCTCCCATCAGGTCTTGACCCTGGACCTCGTGCCTTTTTCTTTATTCTCAGGCCAAGGCATGGAGCTATCGCCCATTGTCACCCAGATATCGGCAGTCGATGACCCTGGAAACTTTGAAAATTCATATCTCCGAATCCGACCTTTGGATCGGCCTAAAACTTGGACCGTAGACATTTTGCCACCTGATCTTCTCAATGATGAAGTTGGACTGAGGATCGGAGCATGAATTTGGTAGTTTCCTGGAACTTGCTCCTATGGACCTGAAACTGAGCCGGATGGCTCCTTTCCGAATGATTTCCCACTTTATCGCAGTCAGAGTGGGTTGAGTCCACATGCCTTCATGCAGAACTCTTGCTTCTCCTTTCGCATGTGCATGTGCGGCAGGCTGCCAAATGCACGAAGATGACCCACGCTCGGCTTCTTGCCGAACCATGCCTCGTACAGCGTCATCTGCTCCAAGGCCTTGGTTGGACTACGATTCTTGATGTACACCGTAGTGCTCACTGCTTCGGCCCAAAAGTCGTAGGTCAGCCGAGCCGCGTGCAGCATGGAGCGCGCCGACTCAACGATGGTGCGGTTGGCGCATTCTGCTACGCCATTCTGCTGCGGCGAGTATGGCGCGGTGCGCTGCGCCTTGATGCCTGCTGCTGCGAGGTAGTCCTGAAACTCCTTGCTCAGGTACTCTCCACCGCGGTCGCTGCGCAGCGCCTTAATTTTCTTGCCAGTCTGGTTCTCCACCATGGCCTTGAACTCCTTGAACCTGTCAAAGCACTGGTCCTTGGAGGAAAGGAAGTACACAGCAGTGTTACGGCTGAAATCATGAATGAATGTGAGAAAACACCTAGAGCCTCCAAAGCTCTGGGTCTGCATCGGGCCACACAAGTCTGTGTAGACCAGCTCCAGCACCTCCTTCACGCGCTCCTGTGCTCCAGAGAACGCCTCGCGATGTTGCTTCCCCTCCAAATAGCCGATGCACAACTGCTACTCAAAGTTAGAGATGGTAGGCAAGTTACGCACCATCTGCTTTGTTTGAAGTTGCTGCAAGGCGCGCATGCCGATGTGGCCGTAGCGCGCATGCCAGATTTCGCCATTTGTGGCCTGCACCACTGCTGCAGGACTCTGCTGGCACGGGATCTTGGTCCCCCCCAACAGGCGGTACATGTCGCCTTCTTTCACCGATCTGGCCAACTCCTCTCCTGTTTCCTTGTCGAGGATATAACCATAGTCGTCTTCAAAGACGACGAGAAGTCCTGTGTTGGTGAGAGAGGACACCGAGAGAAGGTTGAACGCAGCATCAAGCACATACAGCACGCCATGGAACACTCCCACTTCAATGCCACGCGGGGTCTCCAACCACATCTCCACAATCCCAATCCCCTCAGCATACACCACCCGATCATCACCCAAAGAAATCGGTCGGGGGGGAATGGAGAGCAGGTGCGTAAACCACTCTTTGTGGTGCGTCAGACTCTTGGTACACCCAGAGTCCTTGTACCACGCCAAATCCGCCTTCTTTTTTTGCGACATGTCGAACTTCGCCATGAAGAAGCGGTTGCGCACCTCCTTGGCTACGTTCATCTTACCAAAATCGTGCACGTCGGTTTGGTTCTGCTGTTGTTGCTGTTGCTGCTGACGTTGTTGTGACTGCTACTATTGTTACTGTGGAGATTGCTGCTTTTGCTGCTGCTGCTGCTGCTCCTTCTGGTCCCTCTTGAACTTGAAGCACTCTTTCTTGTAGTGCCCCTCTTTCCGGCAATAGTGGCACTTGCCCTTCTTCTTGCCTCTTTGCTGCCCAGACTGCTACTGCTGCTGGTTACGTGAGTCCATGGCCATGGAAGCTGCTTCACTGCTGTTACTACCGCCATTGCGCTTTGCTGCATTGCGACGCAGTTCTACGTGCACCAGGTGCGTGCAGGTGAAGTCCAGGTCGAGAGTCGGCTGGCACTCCAACGTCTCTCGCACCGTGTCATAGCTCGTTGGGAGTCCCCTTAGCAAGAGGAGGACGAAGCGCGTGTCTTCCACAGGGTTGCCGGCCGCTTTCGGCTCCTTCACCAGCTCCTTTGCCCTGTCCAAGTACGCCTCCATCCCTTCGCCACCCTGCATTTTCAATGCTATCATCTTCTCCTCTAAAAGCATGAGGAATGCAGGGTCCTTGCTCTCATACTTCTTGCACAACGTGTCTCACCCCTCTTTTGTAGTAGCCTTGTCACTCACGTACTGAAGATGCGGGTTGGAGATGGTGTTGACAAGCAGCCTGTAAGCCTGCCTGTCCTTCTTCTTCCACTCCTCCTATGCCGCCGCTGCAGTTGTAGATGAACTAATATCTGCTGCACCTTTCTGCGGCGTCTTCTCCGCCACCACCTCTACTGCGGTGATGCCTTTTGCTTGTGGAGGCGGAGCTCGCTCGTCACCGCTCACCACCTCCCACAAGCCCCTCTCCTCCAAAAGGAGGCGGGTACGGATCTTCCAAAACGTGAAGTTCACGCGTCCTTCTAGCCTCTCCAAGGGCTGGGCTGCTGTTACCATGCCTGCTGCTGCCTTTTTGAGCTTTGGTGATGCTCAACGCTGCCCTTGAATGGCAGCGCTACCCCTGCTTCTGCTGCTGCTTCTGCCAGACATTTGTCTAACAGAAAATGGACTGTAGAGGCCAGCAGACTGGGAATTTGTAAAAACTGAGTCCACCACTCAGAAATTCAGCTCAAAACCTTCCGGATCGAACCATAAAATAGGGTCATCAACAGGGGATTTTCAAAGATATGCCCTTTTGAAAACAGGGTATGCTATGTTCCTACTCCAACTCACACCAGCCAGCTTGTAAATGACGTTTCTCCCAAACGTACCAATGGAATGCAAATATTTTTGCAACAATGGAAAGCTTAGGAAAAATACTTCAATTCTTATGTGCTACGTTTTAAATTTGACAAAGAAACAAGACAGTTATGGTCATCACAAGGCGACAGTCTTACTCAGAGAGAAGAGTGTAGCCCTGGCCGACCTCGTTCTAAGCATAACTCTCAATCCGACCGTTGGATCTTCGCGATCTTGGGCTCGATGGAAAGCTTGTCTCTTGAAATTCAAGATGTTGTGATCGATTTTCATATTTAGTGAAGGTTTCACCTCAACCTGTCACTCTCAAAGTGACTGCCTGTGCTGGATGAAAGTGGCAGAACTTGGCTCTGATATCATGCGTTGGAAATGGAGGAGAGAGGGAGTCTTGGAGCAGCGAACATGTGCGACTGGAAGGGCATCACTTGTGCTGAAGAATGGTTGTTGAATCACTCAAAATGATGGAGTACATATAGAGCTAGAGCTTGGGCGAGTCAGGTCTCTCACAAGCCACACCACCTAGCCATGGAGGCTAAGGCTCACACACTAGAGTCCATAACCTCACACAAGAGAGGAAATCAGCCTAGCAATTAGGTTGACCACTCACACACGACCTAGAGAGCTAGGAATTGCTCTCATGGCACAGTCCTGGTGGTCATATAACCCACAATCCCATGGAGAATCGCCATGTGTCCATGGTTATCACACAAGGATCTCACCTCACCTAAAAAGTAAGGAGATGTACCGTTTTCCTAATGAGCACACTCTGACAAGGCAACCCACGAATCAAGGACCTTTTTGGATATTTCTTCCATCAGGTCTTGACCCTAGACCTGTTGCCTTTTTCTTTTTTCTCAAGCCAAGGCATGGAGCCATCGCCCATGGTCACCCAGTTATTGGCGGTCGATGACCTTGGGAACTTTGAAAATCCATATCTCCGAATCCGACCGTTGGATCGGCCTGAAACTTGGACCGTAGACATTTTGCCACCTGATCTCTTTAATGAAAAAGTTTGATAGACGATCGGAGCAGGAATTTGGTAGTTTCGTGGAACTTGCTCCTGTGGACCTGAAACTGATACGATGGCTCCTTTCCCAAAAGTCGGCCAGCTCCAAGCCGGTAGTCCGCCGCCAGTCGTCGCTTCGGTGTAACCAGGGCCCGTCTTAGGGATCTACACGAGTATGGACACGGCCGAGTGGTCACAGTAAACTGTGTACGAACGTCACAAATCACAACATTACAATCTCATTTATCAAGTACACGAGTATTAACGTCATCATGTTGTCACTATGTTGTGGAATACTGATAGTATGGTTTGTTCATTTCTCTATGCTTTAAATGTTTCGTCTCAACATGAACGTGAAAGTGTCCTTACGTCCATAGGCTAGAACTCGTTTTCAATGAGTCCTTTTGTAGATACATAATGTGCTCTAGATCACAATCCAAAGACTTCCACCTTCTTGTCACCTAGTGCAAAGCATCTCTTGTAAGAAGACCTCTCATCCGGTGATTCTCCGATCATGACTCAAGAATGATGTGAGTCCATCATCATTAAGAATTTCCATGAGGCTCAAGTGTTATTATGTTTTTTTGGGAGCTTTACAATGAGGTATTCTTAATCATTTCTTTCCAACTCCTCCCTTTGTGCAAATCCCTCCCTCACTATATTGGTGTCCTTCCACACTTGACATATTGAAAATCTAATATGATTTTGTAATCGAAAATTATTTTAATGTGTTTTTTTTTTCTTAACATGTACAAGATCCTAGCCTAGGATATGGCTGCCCACCATGCTGATGTCCTACACTAGAAGAAAGTTATGTTGGATTTTTCATCATAGAGTTTCTTCCCTCGTCCCTTCTACAAATATACATTATTCATTACCTTGCCACATACAAACTCCTCTTTAGTTCCTTTTTATGAAAATCGAGTAGACATTTGAATCCATCAACTGTCAATTCCTATTCCATGTTCTATCTCATCTTGGTATCCTTCCTTAAATTATCGAATGAAACAAGAATTTTCATTCTAACAATTGCAACTGATTTACTCGTTCTTCAGTTTTCCAGCTAGTACTTCACTCACAAGTGTATGGGCACAAAAATAATCAATTACAGGAGAACCTGTACAACTCCCTGATGTTTTAAGATGCTTGACACGAGTCCGTTGGAGTTTCGGAGATGCCGTGGTGCAGAAACGCGGAAGCGGTCCCCTGGCCGCTGGTTTGTTGTGGCAGGGGAGCGGGAAATTTTGCTGGCCCTACGAAAACGGGAAAAGGAGCATCTGAAAACTGGACGAGGTGCCGCCTGCGCGGCATAGAGTCCTCGCATATGCCATTGCAGTGAATAAAGTTACAAGTACTGTCTCCTTCTGCGGAGTGATTTTCAGTGTTCCACGGACCATGAGTCTTCTGGCTCGCTGTTCACGAAACGACCTGTTTTTGGATTTTGGCCGCAGAATGTTTTTATATCGAATTCTATTTGAATATATTTTGTGAAATAATTGGTTAATTTTGTTTAAGTCTCTTAAATAAGCATAAAATCCTTAATTTATAGTTTCCTTTGATCATTGTTCCATGATAAGCCTAATTTTACAATTTTTCTGTGCATATTAGTTTTTATAATAAATTAAAATTAAATATTTCTTACATTATTACATTAAATTATCATATTTTAGGATGTCAATGTTTCATTAGATCATGCATGTTTAAAGTTTTGAAATAACTCGCCTTTTACAAGTTAAAAAAGGATTCATTCTTCACCTCAATCTTATCCTAGAGTCACTTCGGCCTTCTATCTTTGATCCCCAATGCTATAGTAGGTCCTCTCCGAGCGTAAACCCTGAATATCGAGTCATCGGTTTCTTACATGACTATGTATGACTGATTGATGGTTATGGCGGTGGTAAAATGCTAAAACGTTCAATCATGCTAAACTAATTCAAATAAAACATTCAAGAATGAGTTACTAGTGAAAAAAATACACACTTTTGTGATAGTGAATTTGAAATTTGTGAATTAACAACATGTTAACAAAACTTCGTGTACATGAAACGGTATGAATAAATTTTCAAATTTCCACGTCACGTTCCTCATTTTAACAACTATTTATAATAATTTCCTTCTATTGTCGGAATTTCGTTTATCCAAGGTTTTGTTGATTTTTTGAAGTTGATGAAAAGGATCGTGCAATGTAAAAACCGTGTATTAATATTGAAAATTTGATTTTTGCTTATGTTGCCAGTAGATCATTGTATGTGGTTGGTGAAGACTGAAATAACGGGATTTGACATGTAATTCTTAAATTTTGGTACAAATTAGCTAGCAAAATTCGTCCCCAAAAGTTGAAAAACATGCATTATTTAGACATGCACCTTCCTTTGTCGTGACTCTTCATGTCAATTTGGTGTCATTACGTTCCAGAAACAACAAAGCTTTGAAACATTGTCCCCTGACATAATCACTATGTAGCATCGTTTTCCTAAGATTAGGAAAATATGTTTTGGTGATGATGTTCGTACCTTCATGTACAATGATTAGTTTTAGTATTGTATGTGACCTCCTTGATGAACCCTTACCCCTTCAATATTCAAATATTTTTTTAATTTTCAGGTCCATTTCCTTGAGGATTCATGCCATATTATTCTGAAGAAATTATGAGATGGGCGTTTGCAGTCCGAAGTCCCTCCTCAGGGTTTACACTGGTTTCGGGTAATTGTCTTCTATTGTGAAGCCAGTAACCTAAAAAAGTGTCCAGAATTGCTCTTGTCCAAAAGCTGGACGTGCAATCCCCTACATTTTCGGACACATACCCCCTTTGCGCGGACACAAACCCATCCAGTCGACGAGGCCGGCCGCTCCATTATTCTTCCTCGTACGATCCTGTCGCGTCACCCTCGAGTCCGTGGTCGTGGATTAGCCCGCGATTCCGTTTTTTGAGTGAGGTCAGGGCAGCCGTAGCTAGAGAGGCCGGCCGGGTTCAGTCGCGGAGGCCTGCTCGCGTCAGCAGGTCACGTGGACGGTCGACGAAGGGTAGCCATTTCGCCAGCCGGCTACGAGTCCCCTTTGTTCGCTTGACTGCGATTGCGGCAGTCGGGCCGCTGAAGTGCAGATGGGTTAGAGCTCCGGACCTACCGACGACGAGTCCATTTCGCTGTGCCATCCAGCTGCAAGGTGTGCCGGCACGTGCATGCTGAATACCTTTTCTGCGCCAAAAGCGGGAGAAGCTGCACAAAATGTTTTCCCGCTTTGGAAACTCTGTCTTTATTCGGAGGTCGGGATGTGATAACCTGAGCCGAACAAGGAAGGTAGAGAAACATACGAGAAAAACATCATCTGAATTTTAGGCCACCTGAAACAGTTTTGAACTCGAAACAACTTTGGGCACGTGTAAATGTTATGGTCGGAAAAACGCTATTTGTTGCGCCTCACTTCACGAAGGCCTCGGAGGCTTACTCCCTCCCAGGCCTTCGTTGTTGCACTGCCCGAACTGACCGCTTATGGTTGTTCTCATTTTTAATGTCGCTTTGCGAGTTCTAGAAAGAAACATGTGAGCAGCCAACTTCTGGATTGACTGCGTCGGTAAAAAATTCTGCGGTTTGCTTTCCCTATGGACCTACATATGCAGTCGAGCCGACATATGGCGGAGTCACGCCACATGTCGTATTTCGGCCAGTTTGTGGGCAAATAGCACCTTCAGCAAGCCGAAGAGCCCAAAACAGCTCGCGTTGAGTAAAGTCGTAACGGATCCAGATATTAAATATCCTTTGTTTTCAGCTAGTGCCGAACCTATGCCGAGTCGACTCTGCTTTTGTCTAGGCACTGCAAGAAATACTATTTTCTTCCCTCTCTCACCGGAAAAGTCATCTTGCGGGTTTGGATCTTCACGTTAGTCACCATCTCGTTTTTCAGAGTACAGAAAGGGTTGAAGTCATTCCTCCAACAGTGGTCAGTCATAGATTCCGCTTGTGGCAGTGACGCAGAGGTGAGCCCGGAGTATTCGTCTCCAGGCTCTCTCTTTGCACCGGTTCCGACCTCAAGCACATCGTTTCTGGCCAAGGCTGCAGAGGACCAGAGATCCCATCATGGCTTCTGCACGGCAAGCCTCGTCGAGGCTTCTCCGAACCACGTTAGCGCTTGGCCGGCGGCTTGCCGCTGCAGAGGCACCAGCAGCTGGTCAGCCCCTCCGTCTTCTCAGTGGAGAGGCCTCGTCGACGCGGTTCGCCAGCATCTTCGGTGCAAATGCCTTCACCTCGAAGGTTCAGCACCAGGCTATGTCCGCCCCTGTTGGTTTCCATGCAGCACGGGGAATTTCAGTGGAGGCTCTGAAGCCGAGTGACACGTTCCCCAGGCGACACAACAGCATCACCCCCGATGAGGCCCAGGCAATGGCTGAGCTCTGCGGATTCAAGAGCCTGGACAGCTTGATCGAGGCCACAGTCCCGAAGGCCATCAAGCGAGAGCCCCTCAGTCTGGGCAAGTACCAAGAAGGCTTTGGCGAGAGCGAGATGCTCGCCAGATTCAAGTCCATGACCTCCAAGAATAAGGTCCTGAAGTCCTTCATTGGGATGGGCTACTATGGTACCCACGTACCTCCTGTCATCCTCCGCAACATCCTTGAAAATCCCGGCTGGTACACCCAGTACACTCCTTACCAAGCAGAAATCGCTCAGGGCCGCCTTGAGTCCCTGCTGAATTTCCAGACCATGATTACTGACCTGACAGGCATGCCCATGTCAAATGCCTCCCTCCTGGATGAGGCCACAGCTGCCGCGGAAGCCATGGCTATGTGCATGAGCATCTCCCGCGGTAAGAAGCCCAAGTTCCTGATTTCTGAGCTCTGCCACCCGCAAACGATTGACGTGTGCCTCACTCGCGCGGACGGGCTCGGGATAGAGGCCATTGTGGGCAACCACGAGACATTCGACTACTCGAAGAAGGACGTGTCTGGTGTGTTGGTCCAGTACCCTGCGACTGATGGCAAGCTGATTGACTACACCGACTTCATCGCGAAAGCACACGCCAATGGAGCGAAGGTGGTCATGGCGACAGATCTGCTGGCTCTCACTGTGGTCAGGCCGCCAGGCGAGCTTGGTGCCGACATGGTGGTTGGCTCGGCGCAAAGGTTTGGTGTGCCCATGGGCTACGGTGGTCCGCACGCGGCTTTCTTGGCGACCTCGCAGGAGTATAAGCGCCTCATGCCCGGGCGTATCATTGGCGTCAGCATCGACGCTCAGGGGAAGCCTGCACTACGCATGGCCATGCAGACGCGCGAGCAGCACATTCGCCGCGACAAGGCGACGAGCAACATTTGCACTGCCCAGGTGAGCGCGAATGAAGTACGGTGTTTTAACGCACATACCTATTGGAGAGCGTCGAAGTGCAAACATTGCCAGAACTGATTCCGACCGCGGATTTCGGAAGTTCACATTGGAACACATCATTGGCTAACACCTGAGGGCCTAAGTTCGTCAGTAGGCAGAGCGCGAATCTGGAAGGATACTGGCGTAGAAATCGAATCACACGCCGGTGAATGTCTGTAGTATGTGATTACAAAGTCATATCTACCAGGATTTAGCCACTTCGCATCACCTGAACAAATGTACAGTTTTCAGTACGGCACCTCCCAAAGATCTAGTAGGTGATTGGATTCCTCATTTAAGACAGTTTCAATCCTCTGTCTTGGGCTTGTGTACGCAGGCACTTCTTGCCAACATGGCGGCAATGTATGCTGTTTACCACGGCCCAGAGGGGTTGAAAACCATCGCAAATCGCGTTCACGGACTTGCAGCAGTTTTCGCCGCAGGTGTTAAGACCGCAGGCCTCGGTGACGTGCCTGAGGGTGCCTATTTTGACACAGTGAAGGTGACAGTGCCAGGGAAGGCTCACGAACTCGCTGCAGCCGCCGTTGCAGATGGCATGAACCTTCGAGTTCTGGACAATGACTCTGTGAGTACTATGGTCATTTTTACTTATCAACCCAAATCGCCCTTACCATCCATGCTGTCTTCACCTTTTTACTTGCAAGTGAAGCCAGTGTATCTTCTCTGAAGCTTGGGTACACTCCGGTCAGAATGTGATGACACATGTCCTAGCATCGCTCTAACGGGATGATGCCTCAGTGGTCGTGCTCTGTACGTTTTTGTTCTCGTACTGTTCTGCCCGGTGCTCGCCTTAAAGCATGGGATGCACACTGACTTTCAGGTCACTGTTGCATTTGACGAGACAAGCAGTCTGGAGGACGTGGACGCTCTCCTGAAAGTCTTCAGCAACCACGCCCCTGTAAGCTGCATACAGTCCGGTTGTAGTCCTGGGCTCCTACAGCAGAGAATGATTGCTTGAGTGTGCAGTTGTAAGCGTCCTTGGCTTGAAAATGGCCGGCCGATTTTCCCTCCAGTGCAATGCACTTCCCAGAGGATCGTAGGAAGATGAGGAATTTATATCCCTTTCCTAGCTGGCCGTTGTGATGGAGCCGCAGGGAGTCTTCACAAACTAAGCTGTGATCTTAAAACATGGAAGAAAGAAGTGCCCATGACTCTGCAAACTTCTCTCGTGCGCAAGTTTTATGCAGAAAGTGTCCTGTGCACCACATCCTGTCTGGGATGTAGATGTATTGCTGAAAACATCCGCGCTCAAAGTTCTGTTGCATTCCAACAACATTTGACTCGAGAATAATGATGTTGGGTTACTCCAATGGTGCTCTTGAAGTCAGATGCAGTTGATCGTGGAGGGGGGATGAAGACGGGAAGAATAGTATAGCTATGCCCCCCACTCAGACTCAGGAAAGGTGTGGGTCCACACCCAGGTTAATCCACCCTTTCCCATGATGAGTTACCTGCTGAACAAGCCTGCCCTCTCCTCTTCATGTTCAGGTCGGATTCACTGCCGAGTCCCTTGCACCTCAAGTTGATTCTGCTCTTCCTAAAGCGCTTGAGAGAGACAGTGCCTACCTCACCCACCCTGTGTTCAACTCGTGAGTCAGCAGCCTATCCCTCCGTTGCCCTTTGCACTGCTTGCTCTGTCAGCATGGGATCGCTTTTGAAGGAGTGCATGCATTTCTTTTGCTTTACTTGCATCATTTGGGAGCGCAAAGTCTGGGCATGGCCCTGGCAGCTTCAACCCTCCACATGAATCCTCTACAATCTATTCATACCTGGTCCTTCTTTCACAGCCAGTGGGCAAGAGATTCTGCCTAATGCATTCCCCACCACAACATGTGATTTCAAATGAACATCATTGCATTTAAGGTACTGGCAGTAATGGATCCTGCATCCAGGTTCTGTTTTGGACTTTTGGACTGGCAGTAAGTGCTTTGCAGTGGGTGAAGGAAAACTGTCCCAGCCTCATGCATGCACAGGGAGGGGTGGACTCCCCACCACACACGGGAGTCTGGGGCTGCCCTCCTAACTGTTAGAACCTTCTCCCATGCTATCAGTTTTTAGAGAGTGGGCTGCAGTAAGGGGGCTGGCCAGCTTGTCTAACTGCACAATGAGTGTGGACGTCTTTCAGTAAGAACCTGGAACCCTGAACAGGTTGGCACGCAATCTGGGGGGGGTGATTGAAGTTGCATCATTGCACCCTCTCCCGAATTCTGGTGATTGCTCCATGTAGGTACCACTCGGAGCACGAGCTGCTGCGCTACCTTCACAGGCTGCAAGCAAAGGATCTATCACTTGTTCACTCCATGATTGCACTGGGATCCTGCACCATGAAGCTCAATGCCACCTCGGAGATGATTCCGATTACATGGCCTGAGCTTGCCACACTGCATCCGTTTGTGCCCGTGGACCAAGCCCAAGGTTATGCGGTACAGTGCCCCCTGACACCCCTATCTTTCTTTGTGTAGACCGAGGGTTCCTGATGCCATGCTTGTCGGTCTTCCCTTGAGGCAATGGTCTGCACATTCTTTGGGACATTCAGCCACTCGAAACCTTTTACAATGTTGCTGGGTCTGTCCGAAACCCTAGCCGGCAGATGTTTGTACACTGTGTTTCTACCTGTGCTATCTTGTGTCAGAGTTCATGCTCCTAATGAGGAAGTCAAGACAATTTGGTTCCCATTTCCTTTCTGCCTCCAGTGCATTATGTGCTGGAGCTGCAATTGCTGAAGTGTTTTTCTTGCCTCTTCTGCTTCAACTCTGGCGTGGTGCAGGAGATGTTCGAGGACCTTGGTGAGATGTTGGCCAACATCACTGGCTTTGACTCCGTGTCCCTGCAGCCAAATGCTGGCGCAGCTGGAGAGTATGCTGGCCTCATGGTTATCCGTGCCTACCACCAGGTC
>SZWC01008729.1:52479-80083 GCA_023375785.1 Penium margaritaceum
CCCCCCCCCCCCCCCCCCCCAACCGCTTTTCCTCTTGCCTGACAGGATGCCGGCAGCACCATACAAGATGCTCCTCATCCCGCCAATGGGATGAGTCTAGACTTCCCCCTCTCCCCAGTCTATCACGGCCTAGCCCAGGAGAAAAACATGGGTGTACAGGCCATGAAATATCTTCTGCTGTCCTTGATACCCTCTCTTCTCCTGCAGTCACGTGGCGACCATCACCGTGATGTGTGCATCATCCCGGTGTCAGCTCACGGGACAAACCCTGCGAGCGCAGCAATGTGTGGCATGCGCATTGTAGCGGTGGGCACTGATGCCAAGGGCAATGTCAACATTGATGAGCTGAAGGCAGCCGCAGAGAAGCACAAGGATAATCTGGCTGCACTCATGGTGAGTTTTTTGGGCTGCCTTGCGTTGGAATGAAGGGTATGAGCTCTTCCATACATGCTGTCCTTTTCGAGGTGTTTACTTAAGATGCACCAGCTGCCACTCTTCCTTAAGGCTTATAGAATTGCAGTGTGCACATGTCCATGTTTGCATATAAGATGTTGCTGCTTATCATTGAACTAGACATCATGTCTGTTGAGCTGCATGTAGTGGACTAGTTGAGCATGTAAGCAGCTAATTGTGTTTCACATCTAATGGCTTTTTCTCTGCCTCAATTCCTGGCTGCTTGCAGATCACGTACCCATCGACCCATGGTGTGTATGAGGAGGGTGTTGAAGAAATCTGCCGCATCATCCACGAGAACGGTGGCCAAGTGTACATGGACGGTGCCAACATGAATGCGCAGGTGTGTGTTGCTTCTCCCTTCCAGCGCCTCCTGGACAACATACTTGTGCAGTGAAACCTAGAGTAAGGCAAGCCTACCATCTGAAACCTCTGGAAGTTGCTGTTCTGGTGATGCAGGTGGGCCTGACGAGCCCTGGGCACATTGGGGCAGACGTGTGTCACCTCAACTTGCACAAGACTTTCTGTATCCCCCACGGGGGAGGTGGTCCTGGAATGGGGCCCATTGGTGTGAAGGCTCATCTTGCACCCTTCCTCCCGTCACACCCTGTGGTGAGTCTGACTTGCCGTCGGTGGCTGTGCATTGGACCATCTATCATTATTTTGATTCCTACATGACTGCTCTGCTCCTCGAGAGGCTGCGCATCCCACTCTTGGGACAGTAGTATCTTTCCAGTGACTGTCTGACAGTTGGCAAGAGTCAGTAAACACTATGAGAGATGTGTGTGATCTGTGCACAAAGCAGGCAGGAATGTCCTAAGCTGGCAATGCTTCATCACCTGCCGTGCAGATTCCCACTGGCGGTGTTCCTGCTCCTCCGAAAGACGTCGCTCTGCACCCACTTGGTCCCATTTCTGCTGCTCCTTGGGGATCTGCTGCCATCCTTCCCATCTCCTTCATGTACATTTCCCTCATGGGTGCTAAGGGTCTCACTGATGCCTCCAAGCTTGCCATTCTGAATGCCAACTACATGGCCAAGCGTCTGGAGGTCAGTCATTTACAGTTTGACTTTCAGTTTCTTAGTGGTCAGGAAAGGTGTTTGCCATTCTGAGGACAACTCAGATGCACATGATTTGCACTAACCAACAGCTTTGGAGTCCTCTGTACCAAGCTGTTTCTTAACCTTAACCTTAAGTGCTTGAGCTCTTGTGGTGGTCACCGAAGTTGTGCTCAACGGTTATGTTTCATTCCCATGTTGCAGACTCACTATCCTGTGCTCTTCAAGGGAGTCAATGGCACATGCGCCCACGAGTTCATCATCGACCTGCGTGGCTTCAAGGTGAGGGAAGCTGGTGTAGTGGGTATTGAGCTTGATTGTCCACTGTTCCTCTTCCTGAGCTGAGTCCATTTCCTCCAAAGCATTAGGACGGCCCCTCTTCCGAAGAGGGAGGAACAGCATTCTTTACATATCTTCACCTCTGCTTGTCTTGCAGCAAACTGCGGGCATTGAGCCGGAGGATGTGGCCAAGCGGTTGATGGACTACGGTTTTCACGCACCAACCATGTCATGGCCTGTCCCTGGCACACTGATGATCGAGCCAACAGAGAGTGAGAGCAAGGTAGGAAAGTTTTTCACTGCCTCCTGAAGCTGATCAGGGGCCAAGCTGTCCTTAGGCTGAAGGCTGACAGATGTTTTGTTTGCACTTCTTCCCGTCTGAACAGGCGGAGTTGGATCGCTTCTGCAATGCCATGATTGCCATCCGCGGTGAGATTCAAGAGATTGAAGACGGCAAAGTGGATGCACAGAACAATGTCTTGAAGAATGCACCTCACCCAGCCTCCGTGGTGCTTGCGGAGGACTGGAACCGCCCCTACAGCCGTGAGAAGGCTGCATTCCCGGCAGCTTGGGTGCGCGCAGCAAAGTTCTGGCCTTCCACAGGTGAGCTTCTTGCATGTGAAGTCCTCATTGCTGTTGCTGCAATGGCTGGCTCAGCTCTTGGCCAAGTTGTGGATCACTGGTGTGAACTTGCAGCTGATCAGATCTTGCTGCATCCAACTGCTGTTATGCTGCTTTGGACAGGCCGCGTGGATAACGTCTACGGTGACCGCAACCTCGTCTGCGTTGTTCCGCCAATGACAGAAGAGGAGGCACTGGCTGTTGCAGCAGTGTAAAGAGGCGTTCATGTACGCCATGATGGGATGCACGATGAGGGTCTCATAACAGTGAGCATTGCAAGCAGTGACATGTGCACTTACAATGGGCACAAGCATGATAAGTCTTGTGCTATACAACGACACCATTCCTGTCCTTCGCCTAGCTTCTATTTTTCATGTCTAACAAGCTTCGTAACTCGAGTCCACCAGAAGCAAAGCATGTGGAACCCAAGGCTCAGGATACTGGTATCTGCACATGTGTTGATCCTGTACATGAAGCGTAGGCAACGTGAATGGTTTGGATAACTTCATCGGCCTACTCCACTTCCTCTCAAGCCATCGCGAACCCTACCCTCAATGACATTGGAATCAGTCATGCATGACAGAAGATCTGTCAATAGACCGGATAGCCTCATCCCCAGTCCAGGACAGAGCAGGGTCAGTTGCCACAGATTCTTCAGTTTTATCATCAGCTACTTCTACAGTGATCACAGTGCAAAATGCTGGAGTGTTACTAGAACACTGGATCACTCTGCGTCGTTACCATAGTGCAAGCATGCTCCGGGATGTGGCCATGTATCCACAAAATTCCAGTCTCATACGCACCATTTTCACACGCAACAACTGCAACACCCACAAACCGTGAGACAAAAGGTGATGTCATTACTTCGCTTGAATAGTCACATACCCTTCTTTTGAGAAGCTCATCACTGTTTGAAGGAGGTACTTGTGTGAGATTGGAGTGGAGGATCTGAGACACCTAATGCGAGATAACAAATAATTAGAACATGAAAACCCATACAAACAACAAATAAAAGCTCTATGTGAGTGCATTGCAAAACGACAAGAATTCGTCTGAACCGCATAATATCAAAGAATAGGAACAGTATACAAATGAGCTCCTAGCGGGCTTATGTAGAGGCGTTGGTAGCTAGCCGCACCGGGCCCCGCCACCCCCGTTGAATCCAAACAGGTCAGGGGGAGAATACACTGCATATACCACGCGAGAAACAAAGGTTGTCTCTCGAGGCACTGGGATAGCTCTCCGAGTGCCCGAGTAAATACGAGCAGTGCTAGAAACACTCAAAATCATCGTCCAGACATCACAAACGACCTTCGAAAATTGGAAGCCGTACTACAGCCATTGGGTCTCCTCGTCGCACCGCTATAGTCCACCCGGTGCACGGGTATCAACCCACGGAGAAAACTCTCCTAGCTCCCGACAAGTCAACAAGGATGTCAGAACGCATCAACCGCGTCTCGCCGGCGCTGTCGTAGATGCTGGAGAAGTCTTGGAACACTTCGGAGACCTGTTGTTTCCTCACGCCCTCCTCTACCATATACCACAAATGTGGGCACATCGACAATCCATCGGCATTGGTTGTGACGGGTGGAATCCACACAAACCAACACTCCCCCTGGTTGACATGACCGTCAATGCCACAAAATACGAGGCAAAGCACGGAACAACAGCGAATGTCAAGCCATAACATGCACGAGTGAACTCACACACATACACATCTGCTACCCATCTCAGTGTTGTGATTTGTGACGTTCCTCTCGACCTGTACAGTTTACTCTGACCACTTGGCCATGTCCATGCCCGTGTAGATCCCTGATGCGGACCTAGGTGGTACCGTTGCGTCGTCTGGTGGGGGATTACCAGCTTGGAGCTGACCGACGACCGTCCCAGAGCTCTCGATGCTACGAAGGACCTCCTGTAGTTTTTCTACAGCACGTAGGAGTTTATCAATACTCTGGCCGTGGGCCCGATTTGCATGTTTTTGCATTGTGTCCACCGTTTGATTCGAGATACACCCATGCGTCCGGCTTGTGATTCTGCACGTCCAGGTTCATATGGCTTAGCGTTCTGACATGTCTACGCTGAGTTATGGCCAAAACTGTGGTTTTGGGCCGGTTTTAGAACAGACCGTGTGCTACTGCGTGCGACAACGCCGTGCGCCGCGGCAAGTACTTATGCCATGGAGCTGTCATTTGTCATTTCGCTCTGCAAATGCTATTGAATCATTATGACACTCTGACTTGTGTCTCCTAGCCAGACCCTTGTCGTGTGTACAACCTGTGACTATTGTCACAATCTGCCGGGGCACGGATGCCCAGTCAGCGGCTCTGTTGCTACGAAGCTTGTACGCATCATCTCATGGTATCAGAGCAGCGGGGCAACCCTCGCTGAGCCGTGCAGCAGAGAAGCAACAGTGGCAGCAGCAGTGGGAGCCACAGCTAAAGCCACGGTCTTGGGAGAACCCACCAATCCATGGTGACTCGTCGCAGCAGATTGCAGCTGCGGAGACACCCTTGCAACCGCATCACCACGCCACCACCACGGGGCAGCCAAGGGTTTCCCAACCCCCTCCAGCAGTAGTTGAGGCATGAGATTGAGAAAATTCTAGGAAGCTTCCTAACCTTGCTACCGTTGATGTAGCGACACTGTCCAGTTAGCTGGCGCACTAGCAAGCAAGCAGGTGCAAGAGTCAGCAAGGATCAGGCTAGGGAGATGCACAAAGTCTCATAAGCTCCAATAGCTTAGTAATGCAGAGAGAAATGACAATTGACAAGCACACAACATGAATACCTACCGCGGCACACGGCGGGTGACGCACGCGGCAGTGTCAGTTTGTCCTAGAACTGGCTCAAAACCACTGTTTTGGCCGCAACTGTGAGCACAGGCATCCAAACTCAACACCGTCTGAACCTAGAGATGCAGAATATTGAGCCGAACGCTACGACTGGTCACACGCACAATCCGACATCGATTGGTGGACAGACAATGCAAAACATGCAAATCGGGTACGAGAGCCAGTCCACCGAGAAAACTATAACATCTGTAGAAAGAACTGCAGAGCACCCCAGTAAGCACCCGGGACGTCGTGGCAGTCGTCTAGGAGGTGCTGGTGGATGGATCCACCAACCGTCACTGCTCCGGCGGCAGCTGGGCCCGCAACACGGATGTGCATGAGCATGGACACGGATGAGTGGTCACGGTAAACTGTACAAATGGACGAAAACAACTCACATCACAACACTCCCCCATGACCCAATGGTACGCATGTCCATACACGTGCAGAACAAACACAAGTGCACAACAGGATGCCCAACAGTCCATGCTCACACACCCCACTCTCAGCCACTCTCAGGCAAGGGGCCTAGCCCGACAGAACGAATGGCCACCATGAACTTTCCGTGCGCAAGTACCTTGGTCAAGATGTCAGCCCGCTGCATGTCCGTGCGGACCCAGATGACGGAGATCACACATCGCTCCACAAGATCACACACAAAGTGATGCTCAAGAGCAATGTGCTTCGTGCGTGCATGAAACACACCAGAGTTCTCTGCAATGGCAAGAGCACTCTGGTTGTCAGAGCGCAAAACGATGCAAGGCATAGACTGAAGCAACTCACAAAATAGACGATGCAGCCACATCGCCTCAGCAGCCCCTGCCCCCAGAGTAACATACTCAGCCTCTGATGAGCTACGTGTGATACAACCCTGCTTGCCACTGCGCCACGACATAGCACTGCCACCAAGTAGGAACACGTAGCAAGTCCGACTACGCCCATTAGGACTCCACGCCCAGTCATTGTCTGTGCAGCCGTTGACTACCACCGAGTACTGCCATCGAAAGCAGAGTCCGAGGTACGGTGTGGACACCACGTACCGCACCACTCGTACAGCCGCATGAGGGACTCTCGCCCGAGGACACTCTGAAAACTATGCAAGGAGGTTGACGGCAAAGGTAATGTCGGGTCATGTGGTAGTGGCCAAGTACATCAAAGAGCCAATCAAGCGCACGTATAGGGTCACGTCCACTGTCTCCCCCAGGTCTGCGGGATCATCCACCTTCAGAGCATCCCGCCCGTCAAGTGTGATGGGGGTGGAGGCTATAGAAACTGCACCCAGGAGATCAACAACTGGAAGAGGATCGAGAACGTCCGAGTGGACCAAATCTAGTGGGTGCAGTACGTGGGAGGAGGAGTCAGGGTAAGAGCAGCGATGCATCTTACCCTGGGCGCAAAAAAGACAGTTGGTCTTGGGCGGTTTCTCAAAAGAAACTGCGTCAAGACCGAGGGTTGGCCGAGTTCGAATGAGCTTGGACACATTGTTCGAGCTAACATGGCAGAGGCAACGATGTAACAAGCCCTGGTGCTCAGGGGAGAGAACACCAGTGACAAACACATGTGCAGAGGAGAGAGGGGGAGAAGAAATAGAGGGCATGCAATGAGACACATGATACAGGTCATCAACAATAGAGGCACGAAGCACGATGACGCGTGTGTGAAGAGCAGTCACTCTGGCAGAGTTAGCAAAGTGCTCAACAGTGAGACCCATCCTGGTGCATGCACGAACAGAGAGCAGGCTGAGCTGAGCAGGGACAAAGAGCACATCACAAATGTACAAGGGGCCAGACGGACCATCAAACCTCACAACCCCAACTCCCTGCACAGGCGACGACTGACCAGACCCTGTGCGAACAGACCGAACAGACGCAACGGGACCAAGCACAACAAAGTCACTACGACGACAGGTCATGTGATGGGTGGTCCTAGAGTCAATAATCGAGGTCCCACTCGGCTCACGACCGGTCGTCGACACTGAGCAACGTGCCACAGAACACTCTGCCTCTGTTAGACAATCAGCAGAGGACTGAGGACAACGACAAACAACACAGATCTATGACTCGTCAAGCCAGTCGGTACTGTCAGGTCCATCCTCATTGCAAGCCAACATGGCTCCACCACAACCATCAGCACGGGCAACAGAGGCAATAGGACAAGCTGTGTCAGGACCACTCGGCTGTGACAACACACTCGCACCTCCCTAAGTATGAAGCGCCAGCAGCTGACAAAGCTCCGCGATCGCGCGATCTCAAGGGTCCACACCACCGCTGCCGCCTGGTGAAGCGGATGCGTCTGCTACACTCGTGGTCGCGATGCGCCCACTCGGTGTGTCACTTGAGGATATCCGTTGCGCGTGTGCCGCCTGAAGGCTACGCATGATCCGAGTCCAATCAAGGGGTTGCTCACACTCTGTGTAGCGGTGAGCGCCTCCACAGTTGTAGAAGTGGACAGAAGGTCCACTGCCACTACTCGTTGGCTGCTGCTGCTGCTGTCCTTTCGCATGTCGTTTCTTCCCCTTCTTCCTTTGTGCGGCCACTACAACGCCCTGAGTGTGGCTGCTCGGGGTAGAGGAGGAGGACGAGGAAGCGGTGGAGGTGGGACTGGTGAGCTCAGACAGAGGCGTAGGAGGGGTCGTAGTCACTACTGTAACAAGTGGAATCTGTTGATGGGCGATGGCAGCCTCATGAGCTGATGTGGCCTGGATGAAGTAGCGATGGGCCCAAGGAAGCAGGTGTAGTGACTCTGACAACTCAGAAAGAGCCACATGATCAAAGCCCGTAAAGAGCTTCACATGGTCCAAATGCGCCCCCATCATGATGGTGTCAAGTGCCCACAATTGAGTCCCGCCACCGGTCCCAAGGCGCGTGTAAAGGCGCATCGCGCGCCTCCAGTAGTGAGCTGCAAGCTTTGTAGGACCCTGACGGAGGGAGTGAAACTCACGTAGTCGGGCCACCCTCGTGGCATGGGTCTCCGTAGCGAGAAGTGTCAGGGCCAGCTCCCAGCCGTGACGTCGATCTACTCCAGTCCCGGTCCCGGTCTCACCGAGAAAGTGTCGGAAGTCGACCACATTCTCCCGCGTCATGGCGTAGAGGAGACCACGCATTGCTCTTGTTGCTGTCTGGGATTCGTGAGCGTCTCGGGTCTGGTACTGGCTGTGGTAGTAGGGCCAGACACCCTCAGTATCGGCCCACACCTGAAATAAATTCTCCTAACAATCAAAGCCCTCGTTGCTATCGTAATGGTGTGGAGGTGTCTCAAAGTCCTTCGGTCGCTGCTCCGTGGGGAGGGCAACCTCAGGCTCGGGAGACGGTGGACGGGGTATGGGGAGCCCACCAGTGAGGGAAACACCACCAAAGGTGAACGCTGCTGAACGACGTGGCTGATCCTTACGGCGAGAAGGTGGCGGAGTGCGAGGCTGCGATCCCAGACGTAACTCACGGATGCGCTCCTCAAGCACACGAATCTCGTGCTTTTGTGAGTCATCCGTAATCTCCTCCTCATCCCAGGTGTGAACCTGTGATGAGTGGTGCTTAGGCTGCGGCGCTATGTAGGGTGTAGACTGCTGAGCAGATGGTGCGGCTCCAGTGGATCCTCCAGGTGGCTGCTGTGAAGCCATCGAACGACCTCGCAGAAACTCCATGATCTCCTGCAACGCGTCGGACTGCCTCTGCTGCTGCCGGCGCATCTCGTCCTGCGACTGACGAAGCTCGTTCATCATGAGGGACTGCGACCGTGGACTCATAATGCCTAAAGAGGAGGAGGAGGGGTCAACCAGCCCTTTGCTCTTATCACGGACCGGCGCCATCGCAATGCTCAGTATGGGGCCGAATGTAAAAAATGCTTCGAACGAGAAACCGATAGCGTTTTTTTAGGAGTTGAAGCATTTAGAAAATTTGACGTTTTGACCCCCAAATTGTTAACGTGTGCACAGCCTATGCTGATGTCAGCGTTTTTACGCTAGCGAAAAAAACGCTAGTGTTTTTTTTCTAGCATTTTTTACGCCAACGGTTTTTTCTTTTGGAGGTCACACGAACTCGCATGACTGGTGGGGGTGACCTTGTCACCCTTTGCTCGCGGTTGCACAGGGGCTGCGTAGGCCTGCGCAGTGCCACGCAGGCTTGCGTAGTGTTGCACAGTTTCTGCGCAGCTGCGCAGCACTGTTGTGCAGCAACAGTGCTGTGCAAGGCCGCCGCTGCTGATGCGGCGGGTCTGCTGCTGCGTTGTTGTAGCCGCTGTCGCTGCTGCAATGCTAATCCTGCAGCTGTTGCTGCTGTCACTGCAGCAGCTGCAATGCCGCTACTACTTCGCTGCTGTTGTTGCGTTGCTGGTGCTGCTCGCGGCTGCTACTGCCGTCACTGCTGCAAGCTGCTGCCAGCGCTGCGCGCTGCAATTTCTCGCAGCCGCCGCCACAAGCTGCTGCTGCGAGCTGCTACCCCTTTTTTCTTTTTGGTGTGTAGGCTGGCAGCCAGACACGGCTGCTGCTGCCACCCGGTGCTTCTGTTGCTGACCGATGTGGCTGCTCGATATCGTCACTGCCGCAGCTCCACTTGTTACGGTGGTGGTGATTGCGTGGTGACGTCGCTGCTGCTTACGTCGGCTGCGACGGGTCCCGGGATGTGGCGACGGCGGTGACTCTCACTACTGCTGCTGGTGCTGCGTCTCTGCGACGTAGCTCAGTGAGAGAGGTCTCGCTACTCTGATACCATGAGAAATTGCTAGGAAGCTTCCTAACCTTGCTGCTGCTGATGTGGCGACATTGTCCAGTCAGCTGTCGCATTAACAAGCAAGCAAGTGCAAGAATCAACAAGGATCAGGCTAGGCAGACGCGTAAAGTCCCATAAGCTCCAATAGCTTAGTAATGCAGAGAGAAATGACAACTGACAAGCACATAGCATAAACATCTGTCGCAACACATGGCGGGTGACGCACGCGCCAGTGTCACTTTGTCCAAAAACTGGCTCAAAACCACTGTTTTGGCCGCAACTCTGCACACAGGCATCCAAACTCAACACCGTCTGAACCTAGAGATACAAAATCTTGAGCCGGATGCTACGACAGGTCACACGCAAAAGTCCGGCATCGATCGGTGGACAGACAATGCAAAACATGTAAATCGGGCTCGAGAGCCAGTCCACCAAGAAAACTCTAGCGTCAGCAGAAAAATTGCAGAGCACCCCGGCAAGCACCGGGGACATCGTGGCAGTTGTCTGGCAGCTGGTAGTGGATGGATCCACCAATCATCAGTGCTCCGACGGCAGCTGGGCCCGCATCACGGATATGCATGAGCATGGACACGGCTGAGTGGTCATAGTAAGCTGTACAAATGGACGGAAACAACTCACATGAGAACAGAGATGTTGAGAAGGGGATTGTGAAGGATTTCAAAAGCTTCACTCATGTCACACATACTACCCTCCTTTGACGTGAGAGAATGCAACAACCCCATTTCACCACCATTTTGGCGTGTAAGAGCTGGTTAGAAAGCTCTTGCAGAACCCTATCTATCGCTTGCTCTCCCGTCTCATGTCATGCCCCAAAGGCTCCAGGAAATGAAACAACGCTCTCTGATCTAGATTTTTTCTGGATTTTGGACTGAAAAGAAAACGATGACGTTTTTTACTCTTTGAAGGTTTTTTTTTGTACAAAACACACCGCCATTGCATTTAACATCCTTTGGAGCATAATCGCTCCAAATTTTGCCTCATTTGGACAACCTGCATGCTGACCTCATCATTGTGACTGATGACGGCATCACCAGCATAGCCAAATTTTTGGATGAAACATCATCGTTTTCCAGCGTTGCAAATCCTCTCCAAACACTGACACTTCTGAAATCTGGTCATTTTGTCGTCCCGGTCCATATTGAGCGTTGACATGGCTCCAATCGGTGATAAGGGCAAAGGACCACCAGATCCCTCTTCCTCCTCCTTAGGAGTCATGAGCCCTCGTTCGCAAGCCATTGCGGACCTGCGTAGTCAGTTGGATGAGATTCGTCGTCACCAGCAGCAACAGGCTAATGCCAACAGGCTAATTCGTGCGCTCACTGATCTTATTTGTGGTCAGTGCACGACCCCACAATAGACATCCGGGAGAGTCGGCGGTGCCCTACCTTCTACATTGCAGTCAGCATCTACACCGAGGAGAGCAGCTGGACAGGACCCGCCACTTTTCGATCCTTTGGATGAGGACGTCGACATGCCAGACATGGAGGATGACACCCATGAGAGGGAGATTCGTGAGCTTGAGGAGCATCTCCGCCAGCTTACGACGCGTTTTGACTCCCTGTTCCCGGAGATCCAATCCTTGCCTGATCCCTACCACGGTGGCTTTCCTCCTCTGGGTGTCTTCCCCATCCCTCGTTCCTCCCAGCCTGTGGTTACCCTTCCCACGGAGCGGCAACCCAAGGACTTCGAGACACCTCCACCACATTATGTCAGCGTGGATGGCTTTGACTACTAGGAGACTCTCTTCTAGGTCTGGGCCACTAAGAGGGGGTATGGCCCTTCCATCACAGTCCGTACCAGGTTACAGACCGTGATCAGGTGTTGACGGGGGCTTGGGCGATGTGTAGACTCATTTATGCCATGCCGCGCCAGACTGTTATGGACTTTCGCCCTTTCCTTGGAGAGGCCGGCACGAGGGTGGGTGCTGATCCACGTAGGGGTTGGGACCTACTACTGTCGCCGCTTGCTATAGAGACGCATGCCACCTGTGCGGCTCAAATTCGTGCTTTCCACTCCCTTTGTCAGGGACGTGCTGAGTCTGCAGCTGATTATTGGAGGCGTGCCATGTGCATCTACACACGCATTGGGAATTCATGAGGTACACAGCTCTGGAAACTTTGCACGCTCATGATTGGATTCTGTCTTGAGCACGCAGACATCTTCTCGAGGTACAGCGACGCCGTGCTCAAGCCCTTCTCCAGCTCCCTTCAGCTTCTTCCTTGGGCGCATCAGCTCTTCCTCCACGTGACTTTCGCTCGCGAGGCAACCATGACCCACCAAGAGAGTGCCATTGCTACAGTTGCCATCGTGTCGCTGCCGACGCCCCTCTTGCAGACTACTTCTTCATCCCCTGGCACGCCCTCTTCTTCCCCTTCCACCATGGCTATCCCGACTCATATGCAGCGTGTGACAACCGCGGCACAGGAAAAGAAGGGTAAGAAGAAATGTGGTTTGGGCTAGCAGCAGACGCAGCAAGAGCAGCGCAGTCCTCAGGTGGTAGCAATGGACGTGTTGTCCACTACTACAACTGTGGAGGCGCTCATCGCTACACCGAGTGCCAGTAGCTGCTTGATTGGGAGCGGATCACTCGCAGCCTTTAGATTGCACAGACGTAGTGGGCTGCGGCGAGCAGCACAGCCTCCAGTTGTGTGGAGACCACGATTGCAGCAGTTCTTGCTTCCTCACTGACGAGCAGTGGCAACCCGGACCCACGTGACCGCACCATGGCCGAGCTCTGACATCTTCTAGCACTTCGCTTTCAGGGAGGTGCGAGTGTGTTGTCACAGCCGGGTGGTTCACATACTGTTTTTTTGTATGTTCTAGTCGCTTGTTGTGATTTGTGTGGAGGGGTACAGCTGGCATGTGATGACGATGGGCCTGAAAGTACTGATTGGATTCATGAGTCGCACCTTTGTGCCCATCGTCTTTCATCCTCACCTCGTGCTCAGCGCTCGTCTGAGGCCGAGTGCTCCATTGCCCATTATATAGTGATGTCCTCTGGTCCTAAACCCGGTGACACTTGGATCATTGATTCTGGTGCCACCCATCACATGACCTATCGTTGTAGTACCTTCATTGTGCTCAGTCCTCTTGCGTCTATTCACTCCATTCGCACAGGCTTTGGTAAGTCCTTGCCGGTCCCGGGTGTTGGGATTGTGTGCTTTCATGGTCCGTCTTGCCCCCTGTCTCTTTTTAGGTGCTTTTTGTGCCTGACCTTGAGCTCTGCTTGCTTTCTGTGCGTGCCTACACACTGATGGGACTCTCTGTGGAGAACACTACAAACTCCGCGACTGTGACAACTATTGATACTCGTACCATTGTTCTTCGTGCCTCTGTTGTGGATGGCCTGTATTGTTTCTCTTGGATTTCTACTCCATCTTGCTCCCCCTCCCTTACTGCTTGAGTATTTGTCACTGGAATTTTGTCTGTTGAGCACTAGTGACTTCTGCGCCGTTGCCTGTGTCATGTGGGATCCAACACTGTGTCAAAGCTCATTCGGACACAACACGTACTTGATCTTGACGCGGCTTCTTTCCAGAAGCCGTCCAAGACTGATTTCTTGTTCTACGCTCAGGGTAAGATGCATTGTTGCACCTATCCCGACTCTCATTCTCGCGCACTTCGCCCTCTCTAGTTGGTCCATTCGGACCTTCTCTGTCCTCTTCCTGTCGAGTCTCTGTCTGATCAGGGCAGATATGTCCTGACCGTAACTGATGACTTCACCCGGATGCGGTGTATCTACAGCATGTGCCAGAAGAGTGATGCCGTACTTGCGGTTGGCCTCTGGCTAGTGATGGCTGAGCGTCAGTCTCGCCACACGCTGCACAACTTCCGTTCGGATTGCGACGACGAGTTTCTTGTTGACATAGACAGTTTCTTCGACAAGCACAGAGTTTTCCACTAGGTTTCCACTCCTGCTACTTTAAAGTAGAATAGTGTCTCTGTGCGCTGGAAGTGCACCATGGAGGATGCGGTTTGCGCTATGCGGTTTGAGTGCGGTCTCCCGGAGTCCTTCACCTTTGAAGGATTCGCCTACATGACATGGGTCTTGAACCGCCTCCCGCATGGTCCCCTTTTGGAACACGTTACAGCGTACGAGCTTTGGTTTGGCTAGCATGCTGACCTGCGTCTCGTGTCTGGGGATCCTTGGCTTGTGTATGGTACATCAAGGACGAACAGGGGTCCAAGGTCTCGCCACGAGGTTGCTTCTGTGCCTTTGTACTCATCTCCCCGCGGTCAAAGGCCTAGAATTTTTGGGATCCCGCCCGTCGTTGCATCGTTGAGTACCGCGAAGCGCTCTTCTTTGAGTCCCTCACCTACTGTGATATGACCTCAATCACGTTGTTGTCTGTCACGCACGTTCCTACGTGTGAGGCTTCTCCACAGATGGGGGAGCCTGAGCCTATGAGCACCTCTCGCCCGGCTGATGTGTCGGTTTGAGCCCCCTCCACTTCACGGTCTCCGGCTCTTGATGACCCAGCGATCATTGCTGTCGGCCCAAAGACCTCTCCAGCATAGCTCACTTCTACCCTTGTTCCGTCGCACCCCACAAGTACCCATGATTATGTACCTGTGTTTGCCAGTGCTCCCGCATCTGTACGTGGTCCTGCCTTGCCTCCTGCTCCTATTGTCACACCCTGTCTCATGTCTCCCACACCCATATCTCCTCGCACTACATCACCTGTTGCTTTGCCTCAACCCTAGCCAGCTGTGGTCGTGCCTGTCCCTGAGCCTAAGGTGAGCCCCTTGAGCCCAGGTTACTCACGTGAGCCCGGCGGTTGTCTTCGACCATTGGTCTCCACAGTCCAGCAAGCATCAGGTCTCATACCCAGGCGCTCCACTCATAGCATTGCGAGAGGTGATCTCGGTACAAAGGCCCTTGGCTGGGTGTACGTACTGAGCACACACAGGTACATCGAGCGTGCCCTGTAGGGCAGGATCTCATCACACGCAAGTTTCATATTGCTTGTGATGTAACAGCTGAACTTGTGGGTGTCAGACCTAGTAATGAGGCGTGTACACTTGCCACTCAGAGCTCTCCGTACATGGCGTCTGATCTGGGCACACTTAGGAAAGCTCTCTCATCAAAGGATGCGGATGTCTGGCATGGTGCCTGTGAGGATAAGCTTCGCGCGATCTGAGAGCACAGAGTTTGTGAGCTAGTCAGCCTTCCACCTGGGAGGAAGGCTATGCATGTCAAGTGGGTCTTTTGCAAGAATGTGAAGCCGGATAACTCACTGGAATACCACAAGGCTCGCTTTGTCGTCAAGGGGTACTCAGTGTCATCAATTACATTGACACCTTTGCCCTTGTCGCCCGCATGACCACAGCTTGCGCTCTGTTCGGTGTAGTGGCTCAGCATGACTGGGAACTACACCAGATGGACATGAACAATGCGTTCCTCCATGGCTCTCTATATGAGGAGATTTACGCGGCTCAGCCACCAGGCTTTGAGAACGGTGACAAGGTCTGGCGCTTGCGCAAGTCCTTGTACGGCCTCAAGCAGTCTCCTTGGTGTTTGAACCAGGAGATCATTGGCACCCTCACTCGTGCAGGATATGTACAAAGCAAGGCAGATCCCTGTCTCTTTATCTGACGGATGCCTGAGTGGTTCACCGCCATCCTAATCTATGTGGACGACCTTCTGATCGCGTCTCCTTCACTGGAGGCCATGAAGGAGGCCAAGGCGGTCCTCTAGACTTCCTATAGGATGAAGGACCTCGCACCTGCAGCGGTGTTTCTCGGCATGGAGATCGTGTGCGACCGCAGACGTCGGACACTATTGCTTCATCAGGCCCGATATGCACGTGTCATGGGGAAGCGCGTCATTGACCTCCTTGGCGCAATGCCCACGGCCTCCACACCTCTCATATCTGACGGGTAGGATGTCATAAAGTTGGAAGATCCCACACATCTGGGGGAGAGAGTGGATGTGACCTTGTACCCTCGCCTCATTGGATCTCTGATGTACCTAGCCACTGGCACACGCCCCAACATCGCCTTTGGTGTCAACCTCCTTGCACAGTTTTTGCAGGCTCCATGCGGTAGAGCCCTTCATGCGGCTATGCGAGTGGTGCGGTACGTGGTCTCCACATCGTACCTCAGACTCTGCTTTCTCTGGCAGTGCTTGTTGGGACTTGACGGTTACAATGACAGCAACTGGGCCTAGAGTCCAGATGGCCGCAGTAGCACCGGTTACGAATTTCTGCTAAGTGGTACTACTGTGTCCTGGCGTAGCGTGAAGCAAGGTCGCATTGCACGTAACTCATCAAAGGCAAAGCATGTTGCTCTGAGTGCAGGGGCTGCTAAGGCAGTGTGGCTGCAGTGCCTGTTCATTGAGCTAGGTCAGTCAGTACCTGCCATTGTGCTTCGTTATGAAAACCACAGTGCTCTTACCATTGCAAAGAATTATGGTTCCTTTCATGCTTGTACGAAGCAAATTGCAGTTGAGCATCACTTTGTGCGTGATCTGGTGGAGCGACATGTGATCTCTGTCATATGGGTTGGCACTGACATGCAGCGTGCTGGCTTCTTGACAAAGGAACTAGCACACGGGAAGTTTCTGGTGGCCATTCTTTCCGTTGGGCTTCACCCCTTGCCTGAGAGTGGTTGAGTGTGGGGTATGTCTGTGTCTGTGTCACGGCTGTTTTTGCACCCGTTGCTGTACTCGTTTCAGTGCTGCTCGTGTATGGATATGCGCAGCATCGGGTCATTGGGGAGTGTTGTGATTTATGACGTTCGTGATGACCTGTACATTTTTTAGTGACCACTCGGCCGTCTGCATGCCCGTGCGGATCCCTGATGCGGACCTGGGCGGTACCGTTGTGTCGTTTGGTGGGGGACTACCAGCTTGGAGCTGATCGACAACCGTCCCAGAGCTGTGGATGCTGCCAATGACCTCCTGTAGTTTTTCTGCAACACGTAAGAGTTCATCAATGGACTGGTCATGGGCCCGATTTGCATGTTTTTGCATTGTGTGTCCACCGTTTGATGCCGGATGCATGCATGTCCTAGCCTTGCTATTGCTCACGTGGGGACAATGTCCAGTCAGCTAACATACTAGCAAGCAAGCACGTGGAAGAAACAACAAGGGTTAGGCTAGGGGGACGCGCAAATTCTCATAACCTCCAATAGATTAGTAATGCAGAGAGAAATGACAACCTAAAAGAACATAACATGCATACTTGATGCGGCGCAGTGACGCACGCGACAATGTTAGTTTGTCTTATAACCTGCACAAAACCTTTTTTTTGCTGTAGCTCCACGCAAAGGCATTGAAACCCAACACTGTCCCAACCTAGGGATGCACAGTCTCAAGTCGAACGCTACGACTGCTCACACAAAAAGGTCCGACATCAATTTGTGGATAGACAATGCAAAACATGCAAATCGGGCTCAAGTGCCAGTCCCTGGAAAAATCATTACGCCTGTAGAAAAACTACAGGACACCCAAGCAGGCACCCGGGATGTCATGGGAGCCGTCTGGGAGGTGCTGGAGGGTGGAGCCACCACCCATCGGTCCTCCGATGCCAACTGGGTCCACACCATGGATCTGCATGAGCATGGTCATGGTCGAGTGGTCACAACAAGCTTTACAAATAAATGCGGATGACTCACATCACAATACTTCCCCAAGACCTGATGGTACGCATTTTGACACACATAAAGAATTGACACATGCTAAACGTGATGCTTAGCAGTCCATTCTCACGCACCCCACTCTCTTCCACTCTTGGGAAAGGGGCACATCCTTACAAAACAAATTGTTGGTTTTTGCGCATCTCTCATTGTGCTCTGTTGTGTCCTCCTGACTTGTGTACTTTGGCGTGTAGATAACTGATGGAAAGACGAGATGCTGCTGGAGCATCATCAGGTGGAGCCAACGCACGCTGAGGTCTGCACGCATTTAGCTGGAGCCTCTTCCCTCATCCGCATGACGTGCTCAGCTCCATCGGCACGCCTCCTCAGCATTCACGCCGCTGATGGTCACTGTCTTCATAGATGCTGCCTGTACACGTCCTATGCCAGATCTGACTGCACAGTTGCACTTGTTGCGTCCTATTCTGCTTAGGGTCAGGGTTTCAGGTTATTCGGACACTGTTGTGACCGGGGTCATTCTAACCTTAACGCTACCTGGGTTTAGGTAGATGTAACTCATTGCTGCTATTTTTTTGGATGATTCTGACCACACGACTGCGTTTGCAGTGTGTGCTTTTGGTTATGGTCCGAATTTCAAGAAAAACGAACGACGTTCGGGTTTGGGGTCGTCGGCTGCCTGGCAGGGCTCACCTAGAAAACTTTGCCTGCTAGGAAAATAGGAATATCCTGATTGGTTGGTAACCTGAGTAACAACCTCTGGAGAGCTAAGCTAGGCCTAGTTCTGTGAGGGGTCTCTTTGTTGCTCTCATTCTTAGTTGCTAATCCTTCATTCTCAATTATTTCAGCCTTTCTGGCACTGACTCCTCAGCGCGCAGTTTTCCTCTCACAAGTCTCAGAGTAGCTAGAGGGGGCATCAGTGCAAAGCAACGAGCGTGGTGCCATGCATACTCCAGCCATGTTTCAGCCCCAACCAGCCATGTTTCTAGCTTGGTATAAGAGCCAGAGTGCAACAGAAGCAACAGACCTGAGCAACAGCAAGGCGTAGAGGTCCCAATCTACGCCGGCAGTCCCAGAAACATGCTCGTGTAGGAAAAAACTCTGTCAATTTTTTTTGGAAGAGTTGAATCACTGGTAGCATCGTCAAAAAGCTCTTGACGTAGGGGAAATGCTGCAAACATATTCTTCAACAGCATTGACCCTACGACGGTGGTAGCGTTGGTGGACTCGCAGTCAGCAACTTGACGTATGACACCATGACGGCACCGATGCACCCGGCGACGGTGCCACTAACAAGAGAAGTCCCATGTCTTTCCCTCCTCTGTCTCTCCTCTTCTACTGCTGCCACGGTAGCACCAGCACCTAGCACCGCGACAACGGCAATAGCAACAACACACTTGCAGCAACCACTGCAGCAGTTGCAATAGCAGCCACATTGTTGCTGTAGCCGATATAGCAGCTGTAACAAAGTTATAGTCATGACGTCAGCAACAGCACAGCCACGTCTGCTACGGCTGTAGCCACAGTAGCAACTGTAGCACAGCTGCAGCCGTAGCACCAGTAATATAGCACCCGCACCAGCACCCGCGATTGTAGCAGCTGTGGCAACAGTAGTAGCAGCGACGGTGGTGGAAGTAGCTGCAGCAATAGGAGTAGCGTAGTAGCAGTAGCGTAGCAATCGCAGCAGTAATTTAGCAGCCACAACAACAGCTACCGTAGCATTAGCCTCAGTAGTAGTAATAGTAGAAGTAGCGACGACTAGAGAAGCAGTAGCAACAATGGTGCAGAAGTAGCTAGAAAAGAAGTAGCAGCGCAACAGCCGTAGTGGCAACAGTAGTCGCAGCGATGACAGCGCAACAATGGCAGCAGCGAGGCGGCCGCAGCGGAAACAGCGACTTGCTACTAATGTCAGCATGAGCGAGCCGCTAATGATGTTAGCCGTCATGGGCTAACGTCATTATTGATGTCACTAATAACGCCAACACTCAATAAAAAAGGAGAAGGAAGAAGTACCTCATCCATGGATTGAGGATTGGCAGCCTTGCACGTTCCCTCATTGCTTTGGTGCACATTCCTTATCTGTCCTACAGTCTGGTATTGTCGATGTGTGTCTTGTGTTGCCTTCCACTCGTGCGTCAAATGGTTTCTATATCATAGATTATGGTGTCAGCAACCACATGACCTCCTCTCGTTTCTCCTTTGTCTTCGTTGGTCTTGTTGAATCCGTTTGCTCTGTGTGCACAAGCTTTGGTAACCTTCTCCCTTTTTAAAGAGACGGCAATGTTTGATCTGTTAGTCCTAGTGGAGATCTTTTTCAGCCTGACGTGCTCTTTGTGCCCGATTTGGAGGTCAGCCTTCTGTCTGTCACCACCCTCGAGGATCAAGGCATGGACTTCTTGTCCAGTCGTGGTGTTAGAACCATTTCTGTTCGTTTCTCAGGCCGTCTGGTTCTTCCCCTCTTGTGCTATGATCGCTTGTTCCGTCTATCATGTCCCTCTATCACTTTTCTTGTCTTTTGTTACCTCTACACTTGTTCATGTTGCACCCACTTTTCCCCCTGTGCACACTGACTTGCTACATCATCGCCTCTGTCACATTCATACCACCACCGTTGCATGCCTCATGCGTATCCAACCTGCCACTGGGCTTGACTTTGCTACATTCACCCCTCTGTATATCTCTACGTGCTTGACTGTACCCATGACAAAATTCACCACTCCTTTCTTCAACCAAGCCTTTCATTGACAAAAAGGTGCTTGGCTGTACCCATCACCAAATGCACCACTCCTTCTTTCGTCGGCCAAGTCTTTCATTGAATTCTTGTGATGCTCTATTCTTTGAGCATGTATGCGAACGTGACTTGCCTTTTCTTGCCCCGTCCTCCTCTCTCCTCCTGCTCTCTTGGTCTGGATAAGGTACTGGCTCCTCAATCTTTGTTAAGCTTGTTGTTGCATCTCGGCTCGAGATTCTCTGGTGGACAGTGCTCCCTCTCCACCTATCACTTCCCCATCTTTTCTCGAGTTGCTTTCACATGTTGATTCTCCTTCCGGAGCTCTCCATGCCGCCTCTCTCACAGGTGGCTTCCCTACTATATTGGTTGCTATAGTTCAATTGCTGATCCAGCCACGAGTGGCTCTCCTCCTATGTCTCTTAACCGTTCCCCTGTCTCCATCCTTGATGTGATGCCTGGGGCCTCCTCCTTTGACATTGTACTCCCTATCGTGTTATTTCATCTCTTCAGTAGTAGGCTCAAACTCTCCCATATCAAACTCGTCCATCTGTCTCTTACCCTCATGCATGCCCTTCTTTGGTTCCTAAGAGAGGTATCCCTACAGTGTTTCTAGGGGGAGTTCATCCCTCCCTTACCAAAGGAACAGACCCTTCTTGTCATAATGTACCTTGTGCCACTACCCCTGATGAGCCCGGACTTCATGATTTAGGGCCTACCACTATTGCCTCTACCATTACTGCTTCTATTATTCACCCTAGATCTTCCATTGGATGCATACTCATAGTGCAGGATTTTTGCGTGGTTCCGAATACAACTTTGGTTATGTATGTTGCCTCGTGCTTGGCCACGGCCGGTCTCTCCTCATTCCTGCTGGGACCACTAACAGTTCAAGATGAATTCACTGCCATTGAGTCCACTCTATGGGAGACAGCTATGCAAGAAAAGGTCGATGATCTCGCCGACCATTGTGTCTACGGACAAGTGAATATCCCACCAGGATGGAAGGCGGTGTCAGCCAAGCGGGTTTACTGGAGAAAAATGAACCCAGACAACACCGTTAATTGAAACAAGGCTTATCTCACTACAAAAGGATTCTCACAAATCCCTAGAAGTGACTTTGATGAGACATTCACTCTAGTTGTTCAAGACACTATCTCAAGAGCCCTCCTTAGCCTGGTGGCCAAAAATAATTGGGAATTGGGAAAAATGGATGTCAACAAGGCATTTGCACACGGCATACTTAATGAGGAAATGTACATGATTCAACTCCCTGAGTTCACCTATGGAACCGGCAAAGTGTGGCGTTGTCGCAAATCCCTCTATGGGCTCAAGTAATCCCCCCCCTTTTGGAATCAAGAAATCACCAATACATTGAAAGAGGACGGCTTTCGCAAGAGGAAAGTTGATCTTACACTGTTTTTTATTAATCCGTCTACTCCACTTGTTTATATTCTAGTATACATGGATGACATGCTGTGTAAACCGGGTGCGGTTGATCTTACACTTGCGCTTCCTCCTCGTAATTCTCCTCCTCCCTGGCCTCTTTCTCGGACCACGTAGGCAGGGGATGCTCCTTGTCTCCGAGCTTGACAAAGACGGTACCTGCTTCCCAATTGACCACAAGGTTCTACTTGTGGAGAAATTCACGGCCGAGGATCACATTGTAATCCTTCATCGGGCACACCCAGTATACGGGCATCATGCGAAGCTTCCCCATGCGAATGGAGAGGGGACGGGCCAGGTAGCCCACTTCAATCATGACGTCCACTTGGTTAGCGGTCCGCTTCTTGCTCGTGAGCGTAAGGCCCCACTTTCGAGCACACTCCATGCTCACAAAACTGTGGCTCACATCACGTTTTCCTTGACGCTTTTCACTCGCGCCTCTAAGAGAAGTGCGGGCTGCTCCTCCTCATACCCCACGTCCCATGCCTTGACCTCAGAAACCCCCTTAACTTCCGCAAGGCGTTCGGGTGGGCTACGAACTGGCGGTTTGGGTTGAGAGGAGCCAGGAGTAACGCCATCTACTCTTGGCTCTCCTTGTTTCCCGACTCCTTTGTTGCTTTATCTGCTTCTTTCGTGGCTTGCTTCCCCTTCCCTTGCCTCTTTCCCTTGCCGTTGCCCTTCTTTCAACTCCGACAATCACGCCCTATGTGGCTAGGCTTACCACAGTTATAGCACTTGCGCTGTTGCAACGCTCTGATATCCATGTGCGTGTCCTCGGGCTCGACCTGCTTGCCTTAACCACCACCAAAAGAGTTGTGGCTGTTGGCATGAGCCTGTTGCATACGCGAGTGGTACCGTTCAGCTATTACGATCATTGCTTATAGGTCGTCGTTGAGGTCGTGCATCACCGTCAGAACGCGGGCATCATTCTTAAGACCGTTACTGTAGTGAAATCACAATTCATGCGAGTTGAAGCCACACTTGGCGAAAATCTCACAAAACCTGCAGGTGTAGTTGGCGACGCCGCCAGTTTGGCAAATCCGACGCAGCTTGGCCGTGTTCCTCAAGCCACCCACGGTGAAACGCTTGATGAACGACTGCATGAACTCCTTCCACGAGGTCGGCCATTTGAGGGTAGGGTCGCCAATGCTGAAGGTTCGAGCTGATGAGGTTGAGATTCCGGTCGAGGCCGTAATGCCGGCGACCATTGTTGCTCCACTTTCGTGTGGATTGGACCGCATCACATCCGCCCACCAATGCAAAGATGCCCCTCTCAACAGGGTCACGGTATAGTCGGCGTGGATGCCTCGTACCTTGAGGCATCCACGTCGATGGCCATGAAGTACAATTCCAGTCCGAGTATCCAAGCGTGCGGAGCTGGCCCATCCTTCTTCGATGGGTCGAACGGCTCTGGCTTGGGTGGCCTTGGGACGCCCATCGCAAGTACGTTTGCGGTGGCAACTGCCACTGGTATTATCACTGGACACTTCGCGAGCTCTTGATTGAGGTACGCGTTTTGCTTCTCAAACAGGTCTATCTTGGCTTGCATGTTGGCGAGCAAGTTCTGCAACGCTGCGGCTGATGTTACTTTGCCTTGCGCGTCAAACACCACGGCCATGGAGAACGTGCCGGATGAAGTCATCCTTGCTTCCGGGACAACTTCTTCCTCAACGGGTCCTCCGGTTACCGCCTTATCACCGAAGTGCGTGGTTGGTCTTGGGCACGGATACGCCAAAAAGACGAGATGTGTGCTGGTCTACGCTGACTAGGAGAGGTTGCCACGAAGATGATTGTGCCCCTGAGCGAAGGGTGGCTCTGATACCAAGTGTGAACCGGGCACGGTGTGTTAGCCTCAACCGGATGGTGTAGGCACCAACTGGCGGCAACGGAGACCAAGGAGAGGCCAGTACACACCTTCCCGGGTTTGCAGAAGCGTAGGGTCATCTTGGGGGAGCACAAGAACACGTGTGGCACAGTGGGAGTAAACTATACTTGTTGTTCAAGTGTCAATATACAGAACTATATGTACATGATGACACATCCTAGGCGACCCGGGGTCTCTGAGCCATACACAGCCCCGTACGTACAGGCCGAAGATGAGCATCACGTAGCTCATCTTCCCAGCTTTCCAACGTACCAAGAATCGCGTCATTCCGTGGAGGAACGGCCAGGATATGGCCGGTTTTAAGAACCACGGCAATCTGCCGCTGGCAACAACACTAGCAACGGTGACGGCCGCCCGAAGCGCCCTTTCTGGAAAACAACACATCGGGACGTCATTCCGAAGTACCCTTGGCCCTCAATGATCCTTGACTCACTGAATATCTGGACCCCAAGGTGCACTTCGGCTTTGTTGGGTCTTCCGAGGGTCAACCCTTGGTCCTTCGGTACGATTTCCCGTCACCTTTTTCCCCTCGGCCGGTCCAACATTTGGCCGGGCGTAGCTTCCTCAATTCTTCATGGATCGACCCCGTTCGTGGGTCGATCTTGCACAGTTTTTCCTGTAAATTCCAAATCCATAGTCAGAATTTACATTCAAAGAATCCACAAGCCGTAATCAGTGCCATTGGCACTGTCCGGCTTACATGCTGGCTGTATTCACCAGCTTTACTACTTTATAGGTCATAAAATCTCACTTGCATTCTACACACAAAATGAATGATCTCCATCCCGCCCGTGACTTCTTGGACATGGATCTTGAACGCGACCGCTTGAAATGCACCCTCCATGTCCACCATGATGCATATGTCCGCAACCTAGAGGAGAAGTTTGCATCTCCTCTCTGTACAAGTTTCTCTACTTCCATCCCCATGACCCTAGCAGACCAGACACTATTGTAATCACTAGTTGTGTCTAAGCTGTGCGAGATGATGGATGTGACACACTACCTGCGATTGATTGGTTCCTTGATGTATCTTCCACCACCATGCGTGCTTATGTTGCCTTCTGCGTGAACTTCCTCCCACAATTCTCCTAGTGTCCTAAGGAATGTCATCTAGAAGTTGCATCCCATTTAGTACACTACATACTCTCCACTAATTGTACAAGGTTATACTTTATTGCACAACTCTCATTCATTGTAGATGTGTTCAGGGACAGCGACTGGGCACATGACACAGAGGTGCGGAGTAGGACTGGCTATGTCTTTTGGATTGGGAGAATTGCTCTATCTTGGAAGGTCAGCAAGCAAGGTTGTGTGGCTAGAAGCTTGGCATAGATAGAGACTGTGGTGCTCAGGAAATGTATGTGAGAAGTTGTCTGGCTTTTTTGCTCGCTACAACAACTGCACTTCCCCATTTGTTGTATCACTCTATGGCATGACAATCAAAGCACAAAGGCCATTGCTGAGAATGATGGCGTGCACCACTCTCCTACTACGTGCATCAATGTGGAGCATCATTTTGTTTATGAGTGCATTAAAAATAACATAGTTCTGGTCACCTGGCTGGACACACTATTGCAAAGGGTTGAGTTTCTCACGAAGGCACTGATTAGAAACATCTTCGAGTGTGCCATACACGGTAGCGGTCTTTCACATCCCTATGATCCCGAGTGATGTGTACGTGTTTTCTAATTGTCTTCTCTCCCACCATGCTAATGCATTTTGTGTGTGTGATGTCACACTGATGCATTTGAGTTTTACGATTGTAGGTCACGGGGGAGGGTTAATGTCTTGTCTAGTTCATGGCCTCTCGCATCGGGAATGCCCTCTTGTCTCATACCACATGCAATCGCCCACATGTACAGGGGATTGAGTGACGGTGGCTTCACTTGGAGATCTTACGTTCAGGAGTGGAGCTTGTCATTGGTTCCAGCCTCTACAGGTAGCCAGTAAGCCTTCCCAGGACTTTTTTCTAAAACAACCTGATGAGATCTTGTCGTCTCTCTTGATTGTTGTTCTTGGATGTGGAGGAGGCATCACCTTACACAGTTTAGGATTCCCTAGTTTGCCTCATGCTTCATTGGGTGTTTTGGAGGAGCTAATGCATTCTCCTGGTTGCTGACCCATAGGGGGCCACCGCGTCCGCCACTGACCGTGCATTGGTGAGAAGCCACCCTCGGTTTAAAACCTAGAGGTCGAGCTCGGACACAAGGTGGCGGTGTTGCCTCGGCGTGTGTGATGCATGAGCAAGATGCATGCCTACAAGCTCTTAGACACTCGCTCTCCCTCTCCCTTTCTTGTCTTGGTGTTTGCCTTGGTACAAAATTCACATCCATGGTGTGTCTACACCATGGGGGTATCACCACTATCTCTCATTTTCTCTGAACTCAGAGCTAGCACCTCCAAGACCGTTGACAAGGCTATTGCAAGATGTTTTCTCGCTCTTTTGGTGTCATGGGATGGACCTTTAATGTCCATCCTCTTCGACTACAGCTAACTATCAACCAATCAGCGAAAGGAGAAATCTTGACGTGGCAGTTTTTCGTATGTTTTTTTCCCCCTGGTCGCAACCAAGTTTTTCGTATTTATGACAATACCCGACTTACATAGATTACCTGTTTTTATGCATACACTCCCAGGTAGTATGTTAAGGCCGATTCTACCCAAGTGGAAGATACGTATTCTATAGCACGACTAGGTCACTGTGGGACATGTTAAGCTTGCTTCACATGAACACACTTCTTGTAGGCTAATTGAATGGACAATGACACGACATTTTCACTCAAAGATCGCATGAAAAATATTCATATTCATGCATTTGACCACGTGTAGGTTTTTATTCGGATGGATGCAAAACAAGAGTTGTTACACCACACTCTAGGAAGAATGTTACGTAGCGGACATTGACTTCAAAGGTAGGAGAGTCTAGCCATTATACGGTTTGAAAAAACGGGTGGGCAGAAGCAGCTTAACCAGTTTTTTTTCCCACTTCAAAGAAGATGGATGCAGGTATCGTTCCATTGCAAGCAATTCACTTTTGCCTTTTCACAAATGGATCACCATGTATAAGATGTGGGTTGCAACGCGTGCTTGAAGATTTTATCACCTAAATAAATAATTTATCCTTAAAATTTTAATTTTGATGCATGAAATGTTTTTTCATAGCCCAAAAGCGTAATGAAGTAAAGTTTGGGCTATGATTGCTTTCCTTGCAAGATTGCACAACAATGCACGAGGTTGTGTTATAAGATAATTAAAACATGAAATAATTTTATGAATAATATTTTCCCCATGGATTTCATATATGATCTCAGGTGGTATGTTAATCGGGTAATACCCACAAATTCATATTGAAGACAATTGATTGATGAATACATACATTGGTAAATTAAAATCTGCGCAGTTTTCACAAATATTATGGAAATCTATTTTTCATCAGTTTTCCAGTTGTTTTATACTTTTCAATCCAAGAGTTGGGGACACAAGTGTCCTTGTTTTCTGAAACAGGACGGGGAGTTTCCCGTGTTTTCTGAACAAAAGTTGAATGCAGATTGTAGTCACGCAATAGAGTTCCCGTTTCATCCCAGCGTTGTGAGCGTACGGTCCGGGTGGGATCCCACGCACGTACGGCATCTCGCGATCGTTGAGTTCTGCGACGGTATGTTTCCGAGGGTTTGCTTCGCAAGGGAGGTCTCAATCTATCGGACTGTGCACTGCAAAATGCCCTCTCCTCCGGTTTTGTTCGGGGCGTTCGCGGACCAGTAGCGACGCATCCCAACTCGGAGGAGCTGAGGAGATGAAATAAAATTTTCTTGATTCCGAGGAGCGGTCGGTTGGCCGGATCCCTTCATCTCCCCGGGCCACCCCCTTCGCACAATCCCTCTTTCGCCAGCATCGATCGTGGTGTGGTGAAGTCGAAGGGACTGACGCTCTAGGGATCCGAGAGAGTTTAGTTTGGTCGACCCCAACAGCAGCAGCTGCAGCA
>SZWC01008729.1:86322-110877 GCA_023375785.1 Penium margaritaceum
GAGGAGCAGAAAATGCACACGTGCCAAACGCTTCCGACGACCTGGAGTGAGGCCAAACGCCCGCGGTGCAAAATCAAGACAAGGATCTCGGCTGGCCCGCAGGCAATGAGACTCCTGGAGGAGACACGCGCAAGAGCTGCCGCAGAGATGCAGTGGTGCAGCCAATCTGAGGAGGTGATAGTTCCACCGGGCTCCACAAAATGCTGCATGAACCCAACATTGGCCTTCCAACAAACCCACACACGTACCGACCGACCGACTAAGCAAGCAAACAAGCAGGCAAACAACCAAGCCAGCAAGCGCTTGCTCGTGCACAACCAAGCGAGCCACGGTCAAGAAAAAGGACTGCAGACAAGTCCGAACCTTGGGCGCTGGCTGCCACTCTGAGGGCTGCTCTCCTGCTGCTGCTGCTGCTGCTGACGGCGCATCCATGCTGCGGCTGCATCCGCGTGCGAAGCACTGCTGCTCGTCCAGCGTGAGTGCGCATGGACCACCTCAAAGCATGTGCCGCGAACGTGGGAGGTGCCGCCGCCGTTGTTGTCCTGGAGTGAGACGTGACAGCGGCGTCAGAAGCGCGCGCGCAGGCTGCCACTGCTGCCGTCTGCGCGCAGGGGCTCATTGCCAGTGCCATCGTGCTCGCCTTGTTAGCGCGGATGCAGAGGAAACCAGAGCAGCTTGAAGCGTATGCGCGGCAAGAAGAGGAAATGCAAGCCAGGGTGCTCAGCCAAGACGTTGCGGCAGGGACGCAGAGGCAAGCAAGCAGCGACGAAAAGCAGTCAAGAATTGACAAGTAGTCGAATGCGCGATTCAGAAAAGAAACGACGGATTCTGTTCTCGGCCCGAGGAGTGAAGAAGCGTTGCAGAAGCGTGACTCCCTCACATGCCGATGTGGATGCAGACCGCGGACGAATTCCCGTCGCCCCGGTGCCACGTAAGGGATCGCGCAGCGGTGGAAAGTGCAGAGGAGATCAAGGAGGAGTGCACATACAAGGAGGTGAACCGCGCTCCTATACTTGAGATTCCATTTTTGGACAAACTGCTGTACGATGCAGAGTTGTGGGGCTTCCCAACTCCACTAAGCCGTTTATGGCCATTCGCCGTTAAAGCCCTTGCAAAGAAAAATGCATGTGCATACAGGCAGCTAAAAATCGCATTCAAAACGAGATCTGATACACCCTCCTTGTAAAAGAGGAAGCTAGAGTCCAAGGTTTGAGAGTATTATGATGCGTTGTGCACCAGCGGCTTCCCACAAGATCAGGCCCTGGACGATTACCTTTCAAGGAATATTTTTTTTTCCCAGAATGAAAATGTTTTAACTAAAAATCGAAATCGTACACAAGGCTTAGTAGGCATGGCGGCGTGCGAACATAACTCTTCCAAAACAGTTGCCCTTTGTTTTGCTCTTGGTCTGACTAACTAAGGCAGGGGGTTACCTAAACACATAAAACCACCCCGGGGATGAGCCTGGTCCTCAAAAAATGGAAGTTAGTTCCACAACATAATGAAGTTGGACGTTGAACATAGTCTTGAATGCGACTCCCCGATGAGGTACTTACATAACCCCAGAGGGCACAATGAATCCGATTCAAAGGCCTTGGGCCTGTGCCCAGCGCTCGAAAATCAATAATTTGTGAAAAAAAGAAAAAAAATAAAAATTTCTGAATGTAGAGGAGGGGAAAATTGCAAGTCATTTCAGTGTTGCAGAGGATTGAGGTAGTGCTAAACATTCCCACCACATGAGATGGGGTGTGATGGAGCGTATAAGCAACCAAGTGGAGTTCAAAACTCGAGGCGCAAGAGGACGTAAGAGAAGGTGAATACAACCGTTCGGTATACTAGTGGAAAAGGTTTGGTATAATTGGGCGAGATGGAAAGCTAGGCCATGGATTCTTGTTGCACAGGAGAAAATGACAATCCATAAATTATCCAGAGAGACAGTAAGGGGATAATGTTGATGTGGACTGGTAAACACCCAAGTGACCCCTTGACTCTTCCTTCAAATACATTTCGTGGGTGATCGACACACATAGAGCTCTCAATTGTCACTACATTAGTCGTTTTGGTGGATAGTGTAAGTGATATGTATCTTGTAGAGTGCAAGATGTTACATTGGAAACACAACCTCTGATGTGTTCGACGTGGATGTCATTTAAAGCTCATGAGATGTAACTCACAAAACATGTGTGCCAACATGAAGACAAAGAACCATGGATGTAGAAGCAATGATGTGAACTCACATAGACTTATGGTCGATGTGGTTGTTTGTTTCATTTTTCTACGTGTATGAGTTCTTGCGTGTGTGTGAGACAGGGTTGTTCTCCCTACGGGGAAAAAAAACTCAGGTTTTCCTTGTGTGTGAGAAAACCTTTGTTTGGGTGCTGCCGGCTGGACTGGTTCTGTCCCTGGGTAACGACCGAAACCCGCGCAAGTCACTTGGCGTGTGGGTTTTTTGGTCAAGCAGGACCATCCACCATGCTCACTCACTTCTTACTAACTTGCTTGTTAAACGTTGCTAGGTGTTCCACCTCTCTCCAATCCATGACATGTGTGTTCTCTTATGCCTCGTCACGTCTTTGAGCCACGCAACACACGTGTCTACTTAGTTTTTTCTTACAACCTACTGATAATAAAGTAGTAGAGGGGAATTCTTAGCGATAGTGTGTTGAAGCCTCCACATCATCCTTGGTCCCACCCTTTGTTGCCGCGCAACAAAAGGTGGGACCAGCTGAAGTGCGACACCCAAACCAGCCGCTCAGTCGGCGGCACGCACCACGTCGCCCGCCGAGGCACCCTCACACATCAAGGACCCATCAAAACGAAGTTCTGGAAGCGCACATGTCCCTACAGGTAGTGGTGGTGCACCTCGCGCCTTTGGGGTATGTTTCAATCAGTTAACTATCAACTTTGGTGATGCGGATTGATGTGGATTGCAACCTATTCGTGGACCTCCAGTTGGAATGTGGACGACTAAAAAAACGTACTACTGAGTTTCGGACGCCAAGCCAGAATTACGGCCAAGTCCTTTAGTAAGAAACTACACTGCTGACATCCGGCGGATCATTGACCGGAAGCCTCGGCAGCCCTTTTGGAGCTAAATCCCCAGATGAACATTTGTTACTCGGTCTGGTCGATTATTCACCGGTAGTCAAACTGCAGTTGACTCCCAGAGTCGCCACGCACACCCCAACTTTGCAAGCCCATATCTCTCTCGTTACTTGTTTGATTCCAATGAAACATCTTCCACCAAACTCAGCAACTGCTCAACTTTCAGGGGCTATCCTCCATTTTAGCATCCAAGCAATCCTCGTGCCGCTACTTCTAACTACGAGGAATTTCCTCTCGCTGGGGGCTTGTCGGCGGCACCCAGCGCCGCACTTGGGCATGAAGAGGGGCAAATCTTCAACATCCTGATCACCTCCCTGAGAGCTACCCCACTTTGCATCACTTGCTCCAGTTGTCTTGTACCTTCTCCAGTTGTTTTGGGTTTTCTCCAGTTGTCTTGGCCTTGCTTCAACTGTCTTGGGCTTGCTCCAATTGTCTTGGGCTTGCTCCACTTGTCTTGGGCTTGCTCGAGTTGTCTTGGGCCTAGTGTAGTTGTCTTAGCCTCGCTCCAGTTGTCTTGGAATTGGTCCAATTGTCCTGGCCTTGCTCGAGAAGTCTTTGACATGTTCTAGTTTTCTTGGGTTTGCTCCACTTGTCTTGGCGTTGCTACAGTTGTCTAGGCATTGCTCCAATCCTCTTGGCCTTGCTCCAACTCTCTTGGGCTTGCTTCAGTTGTCTTGGTGTTGCTCCGGTTGTATTGGACTTGCTCCAGTTTTCTTGGACCTGCTCTAGTTATCTTGGGCTTATTCCAGTTAAATAGACCTTGCTCTAGTTATCTTGACCTTACTCTAGCTGTCTTGGGCTTGCTCTAGCTGTCTTTGGCATGCTCCAGTTGTCTTGTTCTTGCTCCCGTTATTTTGAGCTTTCTCCACTTGTCTAGGCCTTGCTCCAGATGCATTGGGCCTGCAATAGTTGTCTTGGGTTTCTTGGAGTTGTCTTGACCTTGCTCCACTTCTCTTAGACTTGCTCCAGTTGTCTTGGGGTTGCTCCAGTTTTCTTGGCCTTGTTCAGTTGTCTTGGCCTTGCTCCAGATATCTTGGCCTTGCTCCAGTTTTCTTGGGCTTTCTCTGGTTGTCTTGGGATTGCTCCTATTGTCTTCTACTCGGTGTAGTTGTCTTGGCCTTGCTCCAAGTGTCTTGTGCTTGCTCTACTTGTCTTGGGCTTTCTCCACTTGTCTTGGGCTTGCTCCAATTTTCTTGACCTTGCTTCAGTTGTATTGGGCTTTCTCCAGTTGTCTTGGGTTTGCTTCGGTTGCCTTGAGATTTCTCCCGTTGTCTTGGGCTTGCTCCAGATGCCTTGGCTTTGCTCCAGTTGTCTCGGGCCTGTTCGAGTTGTCTTGGGCTTGATCCAGTTGTCTTCATCTTGCTCCAGTTGTCTTGGGCTTGCAACAGTTGTCTTGAACTTAATCCAGATGTCTTGGCCTTGCTCTCTTTGTCTTGGACTTGCTCTAATTGTCTTGGGCTTGCTCCAATTGTCTTGGCCTTGCTCCAACTGCCTTGGGCTTGCTTCAGTTATCTTGGGCTTGTTCTAGTTGTCTTACGCTTTCTCCAGCTGTCTTTGGCTTGCTCTAGTTGCCTTGGCCTTGCTCCAGTTGTCTTGGCCTTGCTCCAGTTGTCTTAGGCATACTCCAGTTGTCTTGGGCATGCTCTAGATGTCTTGGGCTTGCTCGAGTTGTCATGGGCTTGCTCCAGTTGTTTTGGGCTTGTTCCTGTTGTCTTGGGCTTGCTCCACTTGTCTTGGCCTTGCTCCATTTGTCTTTGGCTTGCTCCACTTGTCTCGGCCTTCCTCTAGTTGTCTCGGGTTTTCTCCAGTTGTGTTGGCTTTTCTCTTGTTGTATTGAGCTTGCTCCAGTTGTCTTGGGCTTGCTCCAGTCGTGTTGGGCTTCCTACAATTGTCTTGGGCTTGCTCCAGTTGTCTTGAGCTTGCTCCAGTTGTCTTGGCCTTGCTCCAGTTGTCTTGAGCTTGCTCCAGTTGTCTTGGGCTTCCTTGAGTTGTCTTGGGCTTGCTTGAGTTGTCTTGAGCTTGCTCCAGTTGTCTTGAGCTTGCTCCAGTTGTCTTGGGCTTGATCCAATTTTCTTGGGCTTGCTCCAGTTGTCTTGGGGTTGCTACAGCTTTCTTCACCTTGCTCCAGTCGTCTTGGACTTGCTCCAGTTGTCTTTGGCCATCTCCAGTTATCTTGGAATTGCCCTAGTTACCTTTGGCTTGCTCCAGTTGTCTTGGATTTCCCTCAGTGATCTCGGGCTTGCTCCTGCTGTCTTGGGCTTGCTCCAATTATCTTGGGCTTCCTCCAGTCCTCAGCTTGCTCCAGTTGTGTTTGGATTTCTCCAATTGTGTTTCCCTTGCTCCATTTTTCTTTGGCTTGGTCCAGTTATCTTGAGCTTGCTCTAGTTATCTTGGATGTACTCCAGTTGTCTTAAGCTTGCTCCAATTGTGTTGGCCTTGCTCAAAGTGTCTTGGGCTTGCTCCAGTTGTCTTGGCCTTTCTCGAGTTGGCTTGGACTAGCTCCAGTTGTTCTGGCCTTGCTTGGGTTGTCTTGGACTTGCTCGACTTGTCTTCGGCTTGCTCCAGTTGTCTTGGAATAGCTCTAGTTATCTTGGGCTTGTTCTAGTTGTTTTGGGCTTGTTCCAGGTGTCTTGGGCTTTCTCCAGTTGTCTTCACCTTGCTCCAGTTGTCTTGGGCTGGCTCCATTTGTCTCGGCCTTGCTCCAGTATTCTAGGGCTTGCTCCAGTTGTATTTGCCTTGCTCCAGTTGTCGTGGAATTGCTGCAGTTGTCTTGGCCTTGCTCTAGTTGTCTGGATCTTGCTCTAGTTGTCTTGGCCTTGCTCCAATTGTCTTAGCCTTGCTCCAGTTGTCTTCACTTTGCTCCAGGTGTGTTGGATTTTCTCCAGTTGTCTTTGGCTTGCTCCAGTTGTCTTGGACTTCCTTTAGCTGTCTTGGGCTTGCTTCCGTTGCCTTGGCCTTCCTCCACTTGTCTTGGCCTTGCTCCACTTTTCTTGTGCTTGATCCAGTTGCCTTGGCCTTGCTCTAGTTGTCTTGGGATTTCTCCAGTTGTCTTGGCCTTGCACTAGTTGTTTCAGGCTTGGTCCAGTTGTCTTTGCCTTGCTCTTGTTGTCCTGGGCTAGTTTCATTGGTATTTGCTTTGCTCCAGCTGTCTTGGGCTTGCTCCAGTTGTCTTGGACTTGCTCCAGTTGTCTTGGACTTGGTCTAGTTTTCTTGGGCTTGCTACAGTTAACTTGTGCGTGCTCTAGTTGTCTTGGCCTTGCTTCAGTTGTTTTGGGCTTGCTTCAGTTGTTTTGGGCTTTCTCCTGTTGTCTTGGGCTTGCTCTCATTGTCTTGTGCCTGCTCAAGTTACCTTGGGCTTGCTCTTGTTGTCTTGAGCTTGCTCCAGTTGTCTTGGGCTTGCTCTAGTTGTCTTTGGCTTGCTCCAGTTGTCTTGGCCTTTCTCCAGTTGCCTTGTACTTGCTCAAATTATCTTGGACTTGTTCCAGTTGCCGTGGTCTTCCGCCAGTTGTCATGGACTTGCTCCAACTGTCTTGGCCTTGCTTCAGTTTTCTTGGATATGCTCATGTTTTTTTGGGCTTGCTCTAGTCATATTGGCCTTGCTCCAATTGTCTTGGGCTTGCTCTAGTTTTCTTGGCCTTCCTTGAGTTATCTTGGGCTTGCTCTAGTTGTTTTGGACTTGCTCTAGTTGCCTTGGGCTTGTCACAAGTGTACTGACCTTGCTCAAGTTGTCTTGACCTTGCTCTTGTTTTCTTGGACTTGCTCTAGTTGTCTTGGGCTTGCTCCATTTTTCTTGGGCTTGCTCCAGTTGTGTTGGGATTGTCAGGAGGAGATCCACGTGGATGCGTTCTCAACGTTGGTCTGATAGACTCTATTGGTTCACGTCTACTGTTTTTGGGCGAATCTGAGACTGAGCGTGAGCTTTCTGGTCGCCTCACGCTATACGAGTAGGAATTTAGAGACAGTCAGTTTGCGAAGTTCCTAACACAAAACAACGTAATACGTTCTTTTGCATTAGTTTTTGAACATAGACATGATCACAACATTTATAGGGTTAGTCATGAGATTTTCAACGCAGCAAACCGCGCACGATTCGGCCAAGCGTAGCCCAAGTTATGCTTGCCGAAGCGCAGGTTTCACCCACCACAGAAACGCCTAATGCCTCCATGGTGCGCACACGCCGTGGCGCCTTCCTTCACGTGCGAAGCGCCTTTCCCAAGGCGCAGATCCTCTGGCACGTGGTGTAGGGGTCTCCTGCACTGTTTTCACACACCCTACCCACTTTTGGGTCGAGTTTGGTGATGGGGTGTGACGAGGTTCGAAACCTGTCCGCGGACCTGCAGTCAGAATTTTGACGAAGTCCCCGAGTACCAAAACGTACTACTGAGTTTCGGACGCCGAGCCATGATTTTGACTAAGTCCCTCAGTAACAACCTGCACTACTGGATCCGGTGGATGATCCACCCGATCAGGCGGATCATCCACCGGACGCCTCGGCAGGCCTATCGGAGCAATTTCTTCAGATGGTATTTTGTTACTCGGTCCGGTCGATTATCGACCGGATTTAGAGTCGCAGCCGGCTCCCAGAGCCGCTGCACATACCCCAACTTTGGAAGGCCATATCTCCCTCGATACCTGTCCGATTCCGGCGAAACAACGTCCACCGGATTTAGCGACTCGTCAAATTTACGGGGCAATTCTCCGTTTTAGGATCCGAGTAATCTTGGAGTCGCCAGATCCGCCGGCGCGGAGTTTCCACTTTCTGGCGGCTCGTCAGCGCCTCCCGGCGCCGCACTTGGGCATGCGGAGGGGCAAATTTTCAACATTCTCCCCCTTGCACCTGCCATGCCTGCTGCTCCTGCTTGCTCTCACTCATCTTCCGCTGCGCCCTCCAGCCCATCATAGCTGGTAATCCCAAGTCCGGCCACGCTCATCGCGTGTCGGTTCGCGGGTTGCGTTTTGTTCAAGCAATCCGCAAGCATGTTGTGCGTGCTGCAGTGCTGCAGCACCACCTGCCCCTTCTCGACCATGTCCTATGCGTAGTGATAACTCATGTTGATGTGCTTTGTCCTCCTGTGCTGTGTCAGGTTGTTGGTCAGCGAGATGGAGCCGGTGTTGTCCTCTTGCACCACCGTAGGCTCCAGCTGCGGCACGCCCAGCTCCCCAAGCAACCTGCGAAGCCACACCGCCTCCTTGACCTCCTCGGCCAGCGCGATGTACTCTGCTTCCACTATGGAGGTGGCAACGCAGTCCTGCTTCCTGTTGCACCACGAGACCGCTGCACCAGCGAGGAAGAACACGTATCCGGATGTGGACTTCCGCTTGTCCACATCGCCAGCGTAGTCTGCATCCGTGTAGCAGACCAGACACAAGGGGTCCGCCCGCCCTTTGCCGTCGAACCTCAGGCGCGCGTGCCACGTCGCCTGCAGGTAGCGGAGGATGCGCTTGACCGCCTGCCAGTGTAGTGGCCTTGGATCGGCCACATACCTGCTCACTTGGCCCACCGCGTAGGCCAGGTCCGGTCGAGCCGCCACCACGGCGTACATGAGGCTGCCCACCGCCGATTGGTAAGGCACCCCTGCCATATCCTCCCGCTCTTCTTTTGTTTGCGGCGCCATTGCCGCACTTAGTTCACAGGTCGTGGAGACAGGACTGCACACTGGTTTGCAGTCCTCCATGCCGTACCGCTTTAGCATCTCGGCCACGTATTTGGCCTGCCCCAGCTCAAGCGTGCGCGCCCTCCGGTTCCGCGTAATGCTCACCCCGAGGTAAAACTCCAGCTCCCCCATGTCCGACATCTGGAACCTGATGCTCAGCTGCTCTTTCAGCTGTTGTAGGCTCAGCAGGTCTGAAGAGCACAAGATTAGATCGTCCACGTAGAGTGCGACAATCTGATGGAGCTTCTTGCTGCGCCGCACGTACACACAGTGATCCGCCTCACAGTGCTTGAAGCCGAGTTGTGCCATGAAGTTGTCCATCTATTGGTACCAGCATCGGGGCGATTGTTTTAGCCCGTACAAGGACTTTCGCAGCTTGCACACCTTGCCCTCCGGCGCCTCCACCCCCTCCGGCACCTCCATGTAGATTTCCTTGTCGATGATGCCATTGAGGAAGGCCGTCTTTACGTCCATTTGGTGGAGCTCCATGTCCTTCNGCTCACCTGCTCTTTCAGCTGCTGTAGGCTCGGCAGGTCTGAGGAGCACAAGATCAGATCGTCCACGTAGAGTGCGACAATCTGATGGAGCTTCTTGCTGCGCCGCACGTACACACAGTGATCCGCCTCACAGTGCTTGAAGCCGAGTTGTGCCATGAAGTTGTCCATCTATTGGTACCAGCATCGGGGCGATTGTTTTAGCCCGTACAAGGACTTTCGCAGCTTGCACACCTTGCCCTCCGGCGCCTCCACCCCCTCCGGCACCTCCATGTAGATTTCCTTGTCGATGATGCCATTGAGGAAGGCCGTCTTAACGTCCATTTGGTGGAGCTCCATGTCCTTTGCGGCCGCCACCGCAAGGATCACCCGGATGCTTGTGAACTTGGCGACAGGGTGAACGTCTCATTGTAGTGTTCACCCTTACGCTGTGCGTACGCCTTTGCCACGAGCCACACCTTGTACTTGTCAACCACACCTTCCTTTGTGAACTTGGTCTTGAAGACCCACTTGGAGCCGATGACCATGGCGTCTTTCGGCCTGTCAACCAGCTGCCACGTGTCGTTTTCAGCAATGGACGCCAACTCCGACTTGATGGCGGCGTCCCACTGCTCCCCCTTGGGCCGCGCAAGCGCCTCTTGCACGGTTATCGGTTCCGTTGATGCAGCTACCATGTACCGCGTCATGCCGATCCATTGACCGGTGCCTGCATCGAAATGCTTCCCTGCTCTCCGCTGCCTCCCGCTGCGGTGCGGCAGTCTTGGCGGCGTCTCGTCGCTCTGCTGCGATCCTTCTGACTCAGCCCGCTCGGGTGAATCATCGACCGGATGGCTCCCCGAGGATCCCTCCCGCTCCAGTGAACCATCAACCGGACGGGCGGCGCGTCCGCAGTACTTTTCTCCGACGCCCGACGCGAACTCCGCCGGGAGTTCGCGCTTCGGCACCCGCGGTGCCTCCTTCAACGGATTATTCCGCCGGATCTCCAGCCCAGCTACATCGTCGTCGGAGTCCTCCGCGTTGGCTGTTGCACCTGCTGCACCGCCGCGCTCCGACGCCACATCATCGACCTCCGCGTCTGCCGGCTCCTCCTCGTAGTAAAGGAGCTGGAACCACTCCCCCTGTTTGGGAGTGTTCTCGACGCTCATGTCGTTGCTGCTGCTGCTGAAGCTTTGGTGCTCGTCAAAATTGACGTCACGGCTGCGAATGATCTCTTGCGTGCGCAGGTCCCAGAGTCGATACGCCTTTTGCGCGCTCTCGTAGCCGAGGAACAAGCACGGCTTCGCTCGCGGTTCCAGCTTGCTGTCGCGTCATTGCACCACCTGCACCATCACGTGCGCCTTGCACCCAAACACCTTCAAGTGCGCCACATTTGGCTTGCGCCCGCTCCAAACCTCCTGCGGCGTCTTCCAGCCGCCCTTGCCCTTCAGCACCACTGTTGGGGTGAGGTTAATGGTGTAGCTCGTTGTACGCACAGCTTGCGCCCAGAACCCTCGCGGCAACCCCGCATCCACAAGCATGGTCCGCACCATTGAGCAGCATCTGGTTCGCCCGCTCCGCCACTCCGTTGGACTGTGGCGAGTACGACGTAGTAGGTTCCCACTTGATTCCCTGCTGCTTCATCCACCCGCTGCAGCCCACGTACTCTCTGCCATTGTTGCTGCATAGCGCTCTAACCTTCCGGCCAGTCTGCCTCTCCACCGCTGCAACGTACTCCTTCAGTCAGTCCAGGACCTCGTCTTTCCGCTTCATGAAGTACACGTAGAGCTTTCTGCTGCAGTCGTCAATGAAGGTGACAAAGTATCTCAAGCCACTGTTTGACGGCATTTTGAATGGTCCGCATACGTCGCTGTGCTCGACCTCCAGCAGGTCCTTTGCGCGAGCCTCGTTCTCATTGAATGGCTTGCGCCGCGTCTTGCCCAAAATGCAAGGCTCACATGCGCTGCTGCATCTGCTGCCACGTGTGCACCGTCGATGACGAGGCCACGCACCATGTCGCGCTTTGCCATCTCCTTAACGGTCGCGGGTGCCGAATGCCCCAATTGTCGGTGCCAGAGCTCCAGATCAGCGCTTCCACCCTTGGCCATGTTGACGACGCGCTTCTGCAAATCTGCTGTGACGGATGCCGCGGGGACCACCTTGGTCTCCACGATGTAGAGACCGCCCTCGAGCTTCGCCTCCAGCACGACCTCGCCGTCGCCGTCGATGCGCACCACTGCGCCTTTCCTGTGGAAGAGCACCTCATATCCCTTGTCCGTCAAGCGGCTAACACTCAGGATGTTAGCCAGGCCGGGGACGTGCTGCACATCACGGATTGTGCACAGCTCCTTCTTACCGCCCACCACGACTTCCACCTCCACGTTGCCTTGGCCGGCCGCCGGCTCGACTTTGTCGTTCGCGACCACCATTGACTTGGAGGACTTCTCGTAGGTGACGAACCCCACCTTCTCGACTTGGGTGTGCTCCTCGGCCCCGGAATCCAGGCACCGCCTGTTGGCCTTCTTGAGGAAGTGGTTCTTGTTGCCGTTGAGGAGCGACCTGCCCTTGCTGTTTTTGCCGCCGGTCTTCGCCTCCTCCGGGCACTCNTTGTCCGTCAAGCGGCTAACACTCAGGATGTCAGCCAGGCCGGGGACGTGCTGCACATCACGGATTGTGCACAGCTCCTTCTTACCGCCCACCACGACTTCCACCTCCACGTCGCCTTGGCCGGCCGCCGGCTCGACTTTGTCGTTCGCGACCACCATTGACTTGGAGGACTTCTCGTAGGTGACGAACCCCACCTTCTCGACTTGGGTGTGCTCCTCGGCCCCAGAATCCAGGCACCGCTTGTTGGCCTTCTTGAGGAAGTGGTTCTTGTTGCCGTTGAGGAGCGACCTGCCCTTGCTGTTTTTGCCGCCGGTCTTCGCCTCCTCCGGGCACTCACGGGCCCAATGGCCCTCTTTGCCGCAATTTCGGCACGCACCTTTCTTGGCTCCCTTCTTGGCGCTGCCCTTTCCGCCACTTCCTCGGCCCCCGCTTCCGCCGACCCGCGTTTTGGTGACAAGGGCCGATGAGGAAGACGAAGACTCCCCGCAGCTCCGTCGCTGCGCCTCGTTGCGCATGTACTTTGCGACCGCGCCATAGGTGAGCTTGTCCTCCGACCATCCTCCAAGTACAGTGATGAGTGGGCCCCAACTGTCAAGTAGGGCCATGAGGAAAGCCATCGCCTGCAGCTGCGTGTTGATCTCCCACCCCACGTCATTGCATTGCGAGGCGAGCGACTCGATCTGCTGCATGGCGGAGATGACATCATCTCCCTCCTTGATTCTCACCATAACGAGTTGCTTCATTGCGAAGATTTTGTTTGCCAGCGACTTGGATTGGTGGATGGCGCAGAGCTTCTGCCAAGCTTTGGATGCTAGCTTGCAGCCATGGAAGTAGCCCCACTGCAGCTCGGTCGTCCCGGATACCAGGAGCATGAGTGCCTCTGCGTCCGTAGCAGTCGCCTCTGTGAGCATCTCCTTTCCGAACATGACATCCAGCAGCCCCTTATGCGAGAGGTGCAGTTCGAACTGTCACCTCCATAGCCCGAAGCCCGGGCCGCCCGCATACTTCTGAATGGGCTGCGTCTCCTTCTGCGCCATGTGCGCAGCTGCTACTCCGACGAGTTCTCAGAACTTCACGGCGTTGTCCAAGATGACGATCCGGTGCGCTGCGGAAGACGTGAACGTTGGAGGCGTTCAGACCTGTGGGCCCATAACCCTTTGTCAGGAGGAGATCCACGTGGTTGTGGTCCCAACGTTGGTCTGATAGACTCTATTGGTTCACGTCTACTGTTTTTGGACGAATCTGAGACTGAGCGTGAGCTTTCTGTTTGCCTCACGCTATATGAGTAGGAATTTAGAGACAGTCAGTTTGCGAAGGGAATAACATTGTTTTGTAATAGTTTTTCAACATAGATATGATTACAACATTTATAGGGCTAGTCATGAGTTTTTCAACGTAGCAAACCGCGTGCGATTTGGCCAAGCGTAGCCCAAGTTATGCTTGCCGAAGCGCAGGTTTCACCCACCACAGAAACGCCTAACGCCTCCATGGTGCGCACACGCCGTGGCGCCTTCCTTCACGTGTGAAGTGCCTTTCCCAAGACGCAGATCCTCTGGCACATGGTGTAGGGGTCTCCTGCACTGTTTTCATGCACCCTACCCACTTTTGGGTCGAGTTTGGTGATGGGGTGTGACGAGGTTCGAAACCTGTCCGCGGACCTGCAGTCAGAATTTTGACGAAGTCCCCGAGTACCAAAACGTACTACTGAGTTTCGGACGCCGAGCCATGATTTTGGCTAAGTCCCTTAGTAACAACCTGCACTACTGGATCCGGTGGATGATCCACCTGATCAGGCGGATCATCCACCGGACGCCTTGGCAGGCCTATCGGAGCAATTTCTCCAGATGGTATTTTGTTACTTGGTCCGGTCGATTATCGACCGGATTTCAAGTCGCAGTCGGCTCCCAGAGCTGCTGCGCATACCCCAACTTTGGAAGGCCATATCTCCCTCGATACTTGTCCAATTCCGGCGAAACAATGTCCACCGGATTCAGCAACTTGTCAACGTTATGGGGCAATTCTCCGTTTTAGAATCCGAGCAATCTTGGAGTCGCCAGATCCGCCGGCGCGGAGTTTCCACTTTCTGGCGGCTCGTCAGCGCCTCCCGGCGCCGCACTTGGGCATGCGGAGGGGTAAATTTTTAACAGGGCTTGCTCCAGTTTTCTTGTACTTGCTCCAGTTATCATGTGCATGCTCCAGTTTTCTTGGCCTTGCTCCAGTTGTCTTGGGCTTGCTCCAGTTATCTTGAGCTTACTCGAGTTGTATTAGATTGCTCCAGTTGTCTTGGGATTGCTCCAGTTGTCTTGGAGTTGCTCTAGTTGTCTTGGGCTTGCTCTCATTGTCTTGTGCTTGCTCCATTTATCTTGGGCTTGCTCCAGGTGTCTTGTACTAGCTTAGTTGTCGTGGGCTTGCTCCAGTTGTCTTAGGCTTGCTCAATTTTTTTTTGCTTGCTCCAGTTGCTTTGGTCTTGCTCCAGTTGTCTTGGGCTTGCTCCAGTTGTCTTGGCCTTGCTCTAGTTGTCTTGGACTTGCTCCAGTTGTTGTGGCCTTGCTCCAGTTTTGAGGGACTTGCTCCAGTTATCTTGGCGTTGCTTCAGCTGTCTTGGGCTTGCTCCAGTTGTTTTGGGCTTTCTCCTATTGTCTTGGCCTCGCTCCAGTTGTCTTGGGATTGCTGTAGTTGTCTTGGCCTTGCTCCAGCTGTCTTAGGCTTGCTCCAGTCGTCTTGAACTTGCTCCTATTATCTTTGGCTTGCTCCAGTTTTCTTGGGCTTCCACCACTTGTCTTGGCCTTGCTCCAGATGTCTTGGGCTTGCTGGAGTTTTCTTAGCCTTGCTCAACTTGTCTTGGCCTCGCTGTCTTTATCTCAGGATTGCTCCAGTTGTCTTGCCCTTGCTCCAGTTGTGTTTGCCTTGCTTCAGTTGTCTTGGCTTTGCTCTAGTTTTCTTGGCCTTGCTCAAGTTGTCTTGGAGTTGCTCCAAGTGCCTTGGCCTTGCTCCAGTTTTCTTGGGATTTCTCCTGTTGCTTGGGCTTGCACCAGTTTTCTAGGCCTTTTTCCAATTGTCTTGGTCTTGCTCCAGTTATCTTGGCCTTGCTGAGTTGTCCTGGACTTGCTCCAGCTGGCCTGGGCTTGCTCCAGTTATCTTGGCATTGCTCCAGTTCTATTTGGCTTGCTCAAGTTGTCTTGGGCTTGCTCCAGTTGTCTTGGGCTTGCACTAGTTGTCTTGCGCTTGCTCTAGTTGTCTTGACCTTGCACCAGTTTTCTTGGGCTTGCTCCAGTTTACTTCGGCTGGCTCATGTTGTCTTGGCTATGCAAAAGTTGTCTTTGTTTTGCCCCAGTTGTCTTTTCCTTGCTCCAGATGTATTTGGATTGCTCCAATTGTCTTCTGTTGCTCCATTTGTCTTGGCCTTGCTCTAGTTGTCTTCAGCTTGCTTCGGTTGTCCTTGGCTTGCTCCAGTTGTTTTGGCCTTCCTCTAGTTGCCTTGGGCTTGCTTTCCTTGTCCTTGGCTTGCTTGAGTTGTCTTGGCCTTGCTGAAGTTGTCCTGGCCTTGCTCTAGTTGTCTTGGGCTTGCTCCAATTGTGTTCGCCTGGCTCCAGTTGTCTTGGCCTTGCTACAGTTGTCTTGGCCTTGCTCCACTTGTCTTGGCCTTTATTCAGTTGTCTCGGGCTTACTCCAGTTACCTTGGCCGTGTTCCAGTTGTCTTGGGATTTCTTCCCTTACCTTGGCCATGCTTTACTTGTCTTGGGCTAGCTCCAATTGTTTTGGCCTTGCTCCAGTTGTCTTGGGCTTGCTCGAGCTATCTCGGGCATGCTCCAGTTTGCTTGGCTTCAATCCAGCTTTCTTGGGCCTGCTCCGGTTGTCTTGGACTTTCTCCAGTTGTCTTGGCCTTGCTCCAGATGTCTTGGCCTTGATCTTGTTGTGTTTGGCTTGCTCCAATTGTCTTGGCCTTGCTCCAGTTGTCTTGGGCTTGCACCGGTTGTCTTGGGCTTGCTCAAGTTGTCTTGGGCTTGCTCCAGTTTCCTTAGCCTTGCTCCAGTTGTCCTGGGCTTGCTCTTGTTGTCTGGGCCTTGCTTCAGTTTTATCTGGCTTGCTCCAGTTGTCTTGGCCTTGCTCCAGTTGTCTTGGGCTTGCTCCAGTCGTCCTGGGATTGCTGCAGATGTCTTGGGCTTGCTCATCTTTTCTTGAGCTTTCTCTAGCTGTCTTGTGCTTGCTCCAGTTGTCTTGGGCTTGCTCCAGTCGTCCTGGGATTGCTGCAGATGTCTTGGGCTTGCTCATCTTTTCTTGAGCTTTCTCTAGCTGTCTTGTGCTTGCTCCAGTTGTCTTGGACTTGCTTCAGTTGTCTTGGGCTTGCTCGAGTTGTCTTCGGCTAGCTCCAGTCGTCTTGACATTGCTCCAGTTGTCTTGGGCTCAATCCAGTTGTCTTGGGCTTGCTCGAGTTGTCTTCGGCTAGCTCCAGTCGTCTTGACATTGCTCCAGTTGTCTTGGGCTCAATCCAGTTGTCTTGGGCTTGCTCCTGTTGTCTTGCGCTTGCACCAGTTGCTGAGGCCTTGTTTCAGTTGTCTTAGGCTTGCTCCAGTTGTCTTGGCCTTGCTCCAGTTGTCTTGGGCTTGCTCGAGTGATCTTGGGCTTGCTCAAGTTGTCTTGGCTTAGCAAGAGTGACTAAATACATGGCAATCCCAGGACTAAATATGTCATGTATTTAGTCATGGAATTTTATACTGCATATCCACTTCGAAGATGGCGGCACAACTCAGCTGGGCACAGAGCCGTAGACGTCACTCTCATGGCCCACCTCCAGTCACACCATCAGGAGGCACCCCTTCAACGGTGCACAAGCAGCCAGGGCTAGCGTCTGCGTCCCAAGTCTAAGTTTATGACGAGGACTTGGAGCGTCAACAGCAAGCACTTGTCTAAGTAATCTCCTCTGAACAGGTTGCAAACAGCACTCTACGTCTCAGTCGTGGGGCCCATGGCCATGGTAATGCATGGCGGTTGGTTGTGTACGATAACACCCCGGTTGACTGTCGTGTTGTTTGTAAGTGACCCCTGTTTTCTGTGTGTTTTTGCGTGCAGGGTCCTCGGATGATGAGCCGGACGATGTGACCCCCAAAAGGCGCAAGACAACAGATAAGTTCCCGCCCGGCATGGTGTTTCCCACAATGGACGAAGCACGGGCCGCAGTTGAAGACTACGCCATAGCCAACCGCATGACAGTGCGGTGGCTTCGGAGTGAGAAGACTCGTTTCGAGACACGTTGTGGACAGTGGAAGGACAAGAAATGACGGTGGTTGCTGAAGGCGCATGTGGACGCGAAGCATGGCAACGTCGTCGTCAGCCAGTTCGTTGACGGCCACCACTGCGTGCCTGGCACAGGCCCTGGTGACCCTGCAAAAACAGTGCGCTGGGTGAGTCGGCAGATTGCGTCCACGTTGAAGCGCAACCCCACGGCCAATGTCAAGACATTGGAGGCCGTAGTCAGGAAGAGCACTGGCAAGGAGGTGGACAAAAACACCCTCTACCGCGCCCGCTTGAAAACTCAGGAGCGTATAATGGGCCCCAAGGACAAGGCATGGTCACTGTTTCCGGTTTACTGCGAGGAGGTACGTACAGCTACTTGTTTTGTACCACTTTTTATGCACTGCTGCTCGTTGGTTTACACTGCCGGTCTAAATGTTGAATGTGTTCTTGTCTAACTGCAGCTCATGCGTGTGGATCCCAACACCCACGCGGTCGCGGAGGCCACCAAGGACGGGGTCTTCCATCGGGCCTTTGTTGCCCCTGGTGCAATTGTCCTTGGTTTTCAACACTGCCGCACGCTTCAAACCATGGACGGGACGCACCTGAAAAACGACCATTAGCAGCTTTTACTCATCTGCCAATTTTTCGATGCTAACGACAACGCGGTGCCGATGGCATGGGAACTGGTGAGCAGGGAAAATGATGACAACTGGAAGTGGTTTTGCTTCCAATTGTCTCTGGCTTAACCCTACTGCTATGCAGGAAGGCACGGTGGTCATAAGGGACCGCGACAAGGGTTCGTTGAACGCGGTGGCTGAGAAGCTGCCTGGAGCCCAGCACAGCTACTGTGCGTACCATTTGCGGGAGAACGTGCGGCAGAAGCATGGCAAGCAGGCGGGGTATTGGTTCTGGAGGTTGGCGCATGCACTGACAGAGGCGGAGTGGCAGAGGTGCGAGGAGCAACTACGCCGGGTCTCTACACGCGCGGCTGTCATGCTGTTGGGTGCCAACGGGGAAGGCGGGATCCCGAGGGAGCAGTGGAGCAGGTTGTACTGCCCCATTGGACGCGGCGGGCACAGCACGTCCAACGCCGCTGAATAATTGAACGCACGAATTCTCGAGGTCCGCAAACTTTTCCCCTTCTACTGTTTTGTGGCGTTGTACACTTGGGTACAGCGGCTACTTGCAAACCGCCGGAAGCTCAGCAAGCTTGTGAAGGGCCAGTTTGCACCAACCCCGGAGAATCGCATGCTGAACGCGTCTGTGAGCACCGCGGACTACGAGGTGGAAGAAGAGGGTCCGCACTCTCGTACGGTGACAGGGCCGAGCAACCGTCCGCGGCGGGTGAACGTGCAAGACAGGACGTGCACATGTGGTGCGAGGAAGGAGTGGGGGCAGCCGTGCGTGCATGCGTGTGCGTTTTTGATTTGCAAGGGGGAGAATCCAGAGGCGCTCGTGGACGTGCATCACACACGCATGGCATACCGGAGAACGTACAACCATCCCATGCCAGGGGTGAACCCCGGCGACCTGAAACACCCAAAAGACAAGCAGTGGCGACAGCCGGGCCCAAGCGTGGTCCAGGTCGTCCGAAGAGTGCAAGGTGGGAGCGGGAGGATCGGCGGAAGAAGAACTACATCTGCCCCCAGTGTGGTGTGAAAGGGCACACAAAGAAGAAGTGCACAAACCCTCCTGCAGTCAGTGGTGCGGCAGCAGCAGCAACAAACGCCCTGTTGCGTCGACTAGAACGCACCAACGCTGCCATTGCAGCAGAAACAACAGCCGGACGCTTTCCCGGCGTGCCTACAGGTGAAGGAGGGGCTACCAGTCAGGCTGGAGCCAACCCATGGACCGGTGGGACAGAGGGTGCTGAGGACACAGAGGCGGGTGCCATTGGGACCGGGTGGGCAGCTGCACGGGCGGAAGCTCACAGTGCTACAGCCAAGACTGCAAACATGCAAGGACCAAGCCTTGGCGGGTTCAACACTGCAAGAGCTGCAACAGCGGCTGCAGCTGCTACACCACTTGGGCAAGCAAGTGCCACGGGTGGACGCGCAAGTGCAGCCGCAACTGCACACGCAGTGGGAGGTGCGGCAACAGCAAGTGGTGCAGGTGCAGGACCACTGTATGATCTAGAGAACGACAACACATATGACTCCGGTGAAGAGGAGTTCTATGACCCCGAGAGATTCATTTTGGATGACTCAGACGAGGAGGAAGAGGACGAGGACAGGTACGAGGACCTAAGGGAGAAGCATGAGTGGGAGCGTCGTGAGGAGATGTACCAACAGGCAGCAGCTGTGCAGGATGCTTGTCGCGTCGAAGAGCAGTGGGACGACGAACCCGACGACATGGAGGACTACACGTACATGTAAGTCGAGTACTTGGTCCTTTCCATACACGTGAACAACGTTGTTTTCCTACTCAGTGTGTCTGTTACTTGTTTCTTACCCCCAGTGCTAATGTTCTACCACTTGTCCATGCAGGTGAGGGAGCTTCCATGACTGTTTCAAGCAAGCAAGCAAGTGTGTGGTGCGGGTTATACCGCACATTGCCAAGACATGGAGGGGGCAGACAGGCAGCAACTACAGGAAGACATGGAGGGGCGGCTCAGACATGATGTGGCCAACACATGGGGAAGCCCCTACTTCAGTAGTGGTGTTTGGTAGAGGACCAAGTCATGGTGGGGCGGGTCAGACAGCATGTGGCCCAAGACACGGAGAAGCCCCTAGTCCAGCAGTTGTCCTCATTTGCTGTACTGTTGGACATGTATGCGATTAATTTGAAAGAAATATTTCCTCCATGTCCATGATTTGTGGATATGACGTGCAAATATTTCCTGAGATGATAACGATATGTCCATGGAAGAAATCCGAGAAGTATTTGAACAAGAAGCCAGGCTCATTCTTTCTCCTCTTTCCATGTTGTTTGTCTAAGGTGGTGCACTCTGTTCAACACTTGTATGCAAGCCAGTGCAAAGAGACAATGAAACATGCTGACTACACAATGGGACAGCCAGTAGTCCTGTCCTTCCTTGCTGTAGTGTGTACCACGTATGTCTTCTTCAAGTTGTGGCCCAGTGGGGGACGTACCCAAGTCACCAAAGTGTACTGCTGCACATGTCCAGCAGAAGAAGACTCTTCAACTGCTTCAAATGGTGAAGTGGAAGAGAACAAGGCAAATGACACATTTTATGATGTTGACAGCAACACGGAGTACGAAGACTGTGCTAAAGACTTCAACGTTGAGGAAGCCCAAGACCGCTGCCAGCCAAGCCAGTTGTGTCCTGTTTGCGACATAATAAGTTGGCTGTATTCCCTTCCACCCCCAGTTAGGGAGTGGATAGTTAGTGGACGTCCATGAGGACACTAGGGATAATGCGACATTGACGGTTGTTTCACGTTCCCACAGATATGTACCTTTTCCCATTCTTGTAAGCCCTTTCAATAATTGAGACTAATGTTGCGGAGCTGTAAACGTGTACCCTATTTGCCATTTGTAACAAGCTATGTATGAATGAATTTGTGTACTCTAAATGTGTGTGAAGAAGGAATTTACATTCGGCGAAGAAACGTAATCATTGAACCAGCGGTATCTGGGTTTGAATGAAGGCGCTTTTATTCGTGCATCTCCAATGGTCATACTCTCGTGCTGTGATGCCCGTAATATGTAGCCCGAGTTCGAATCCGCAAGCACCAGAAAACATATCTTATTGGACACGTCATCACGCCGCTCAATGTCGTGGCCGTCGCTCAATTCCGGCGATGTCAACATCCAATTAGCTCATACGCTACATTCGTGCATTGTTTGTTACAAAACGACAACAAGAAAGCCTGTCAGGCGAAAACGCGGATGAGGCGTCATCGCACACAGTACCCGCTCGACAAACTGGGGTGCATTCGTCATCGGCCGACTTGCCATTGCTCCGGAAATGGACATAGCATAGTAAAGTGAAAAACCGATGGATATGGCGTTCACGGATGAAACGGCTCGTGTGTGTCGTGGATAATGTCCAGTCTGGTGGACATCGCGTTATTAAAGTTCCGTCGTTAGGATATGGCGTGGTTATTGTGCGACATCTGGACACCGCGGTAGATATCGGAAACTCTGTGGGTATATGGTCACGCCCCCGCAGAAAACAGGTCTAGGACTATTTTCTCATTGGCTGGTTAGCTAAGTAACAAGTTCTACACTAGTCTGGGGGAGCTAGAACTTGGAGGGGTCTCCCATTGTTGCTCATTCTTCATTCCTAATCAGTCACTTTCAGTTTTCAGCTGCTTTCTGGGGCTAACACTGGCGCGCGCGTTTCTGTGTAATAAACCCAGAGCTTCGAGACTTGGACTCTAGAGCAGCAGACTGAGGGGGCAGCAGACTTAAGCAACGAGCGTGGAAGCCCGCACGCTGCATCAACAACGCTGCTGCCCCAACCTGCTGCCTAGGATTTCTAGCTAAGGGAATATGTTAGGCCCCGCTACCGTGGAGCCCAGCAGATGCCCACGCAGAAAACAAAACCCTCAACCCCAAATTACATTCGGGGTTGGGTTTGAAGGTGTTTGTCTCGCAAACCTAAGGTGTTTTGTGCGCCATGGAAAAAAAGAACGGAAAATCTGAAATGGGCGTTTTTGCTCAATTGCGATCGAGCGATGACCCTTTTCTTGTCGATTTTCTTTTTCGACGCGCAAACCTCCTATTATGATGTAGGTTTTTATGTTTTGCGCGAAATCCAGCCCCGCAAAACATAGAAAATCTTAAATTGTAATAGGGGGTTTGGGCATCACAAAAGAAAATCGAAAGAAAAGGGGCATCACTTGATCGCGATGTCCCGAGGGAGCGAGGGTCGCAGTCGAGTGATGGTCACATGACCCTCCTCGCCATGCTCGATCAATGACGCATGTCGCTGATCGAGCATGGGGATCGAGCCGGGTGCGTCGTTTCTATTTTCTGGTGGATATGGGGGACATAAACTTCCAGTTGTGGACATGGGAGGGTCCGTAATTCGAGATCATGGATATCCTGGCTATTTTGCCCATTTATAAAACTCTTCAGAAATCAGAATGCATACGACAGCCTCACACTAGAGGACAGCCTCCAAGCCGGACCCACTGATTCTATGCAAGGGTGCAGTAGAATTATTATGTCCTGCAAGCTCTGCAGTGCTGGTCGGTTGAACCACTGTTCTCATGTTTCCTTCGGCGCGCCCAAACCCAGATGCCTTCAGCAGGGGTCATGTTTGCTGCCGACACAGTGGGCAGCACATCGTGGTGACGAGAAAGCGCAATGTCAAAGTTGCGCAGCATCAGGAAGAGGCACAACTTAACCTCCAACGTCGCGTACCGGGAGCCAACACACATCCGTGGCCCGTACCCAAACGGAAGGTACATCTTCTCCGAGGTGGGCAACCACAGCGATGAGGGATCACCAACTCCACTTTCCCCATGTCGGCATGGTGTTCCATTTGCGATCACCTCATCAAGACAAGAAGCCGCAGACACCGAGGGGCAGTTGCAGTTGCTGACTTTGCAACCAGCGCCCTCCCTCGCAACCTCCTCAAAGCCCAGAAAGACACACTTGCCGCATGCCAAGCCGTCGCGGGCCGAGCCACAAGCCGTTCGCCGCAGCTCTTCACCGCTGCGGCTGCTGTGCGGTTGCATTCGCAAGGCCCCATTCATTCCGACCACACTAACCACACTTCCATTGCCGTCGTGACAACAGCCACCTACTCTGCTGCTGCTGCTGCTGCTACTGATGATGCCAGGCGCCCCAAGTCCTGGCCGAGAGCGCTCGTCAGTGTCCCCTTGAACACGCTCCGAGTCCCCCCCCACTCTGTTGTCACTGCCAGCGGCGTCACTTGCCTCAGAGCGTACGAGGCTCCGAGTGGCCTCTGGACGGCGGCAATTGGCAAAGCGCTCGGGCAGAAACTCATCTGCCCGAGGGAAGAATTCCTCGCACCGGTGGATTGCAAGGAGGGGCGCGAGCACAGGCGTGTCAAACGGCAGAACGTAGCCGCCCAATTGGGCCCCCTCCACTGTGCTCTTGCGAGCGATGGCCTGGCCTGGTGGATACAGCCGCAGCGTCTCCTTCACCACCTGCGTCCGGGAGAGAGAGAGACATACAGGCACACGCACGTACGCACGCACGCATGCACACACACACACACACACACACACACACACGCACACAGAGACACACAGAGAGAGAGAGAGAGAGAGAGAGAGCGAGAGAGAGAGAGAGAGAGCGAGAGAGAGAGAGAGAGAGCGAGAGAGAGAGAGAGAGAGCGAGAGAGAGAGAGAGAGAGCGAGAGAGAGAGAGAGAGAGCGAGAGAGAGAGAGAGAGAGCGAGAGAGAGAGAGAGAGAGGTTTGGATCATACACTTCTTGAGCATGAGGAAAAACCGGACGAGTGGCATCTGAAACATGTGAGAACAAGCGACCTCCCCCTTCCCCCCTTCCCCCCAACCCATGTCCCTCCCCCCTCTCAGCCGGCAGGTCAATCCTGAAAAGCCATGTCTAGTGAGTGTGAGACGAGGTGGAGCAGCGACACATGCCGCCCAGAACCACTTCTTGCAGATGGTCAGCCGTGGCCACTCACCCAGTCGAGATACTCCATCGAGTTCAGCCGCTCAAGCTCTGGGACCCTCAGGTCCAGTCCATCACCACTTGTGGCTTGGCTGCCATGCGCGGCTGTCTGGCCGTGGCCATCCCCATGCGACTCTCTTGCACGATTGTTGGGAGTTGCCTTGGCAGGGGAAAAGCGCTCGGCAGGGGAAACACCCTTCCCCGGCAACATACTCTCCCCATCCCTCGCCCTCGCACATGGGCCATCCTCGCATGAGGATGACGTGCTGGTGCTGCATTCGCTGCCGCCGGAGCTTTCAGAGCAGATGACTGAGTCGATCTCTCTCTGCAGGCGCCGTTGCACGCGGGGGAACTTGGCGAGGAGGTACGCGGCGTAGGCGACAGTGAAGGTGGTGGTGAGATTGCCTGCGGCAAGAACGTCAAACAGCGCAGCCAGGATGTCCGAGTCCTCAAGATTGAGGTTGGCTCCTCGTCCGCGTGCTCTGCGGTGATGGAGTGCGGAAACAGAGGAAGAAGAAGAGTGGTAGTGAGTGCAGGGAATGATCGCTACCTCCAAAGCTCAAGGGTGTGCATGCGTGGACACATTTCAAGAGTTGTGACCAGAGAGCGCCTTGGGAACATAAAAGCCCATACAGCAAAAGACAAAACTGTATTCGTTACAGCCCCCTTTGCACGCCCGCACGCCCGCAGGTGCGCCTGACCACCCGCCTGCCCACCCGCCCGCCCTCCCGCCCTGTCCTCCCGCCTGCCCTCCCGCCCGCCTACAGGCACGCACACACGCAGGCACGCATGCACGCAGGCACGCACGAAAGCACAAACGCACACAAACACGCACGCTCGCGCGCATACACGCACACATGCGCCCATGCACACACGTTTGCGCGTGCGCGCACACACACACACACACACA
>SZWC01008730.1:0-33180 GCA_023375785.1 Penium margaritaceum
ATATAGATATGGATATAGATATAGATATAGATATAGATATAGATATAGATATAGATATAGATATAGATATAGATATAGATATAGATATAGATATAGATATAGATATAGATATAGATATATATGTAGAGATAGATAAATATATAGATATAGATATAGATATGGATATAGATATAGATATAGATATAGATGTGTAAAGAGATATAGATGTACATATAGAAATAGATATAGATATGGATATAGATATAGACATAGATATACATATAGATATAGACGTAGATATAGATATACATACATAAAGATATAAATATAGATATACATATAGATATAGATATGGATATTTATATAGATATAGATATAGATATAGATATAGATATAGATATAGGTATAGATATAGATATAGATATAGATATAGACATAGATATAGATATAGATATAGATATAGATATAGATATAGATATAGATATAGATATAGATATAGATATAGATGTAGATGTAGATATAGATATAGATATAGATATAGATATATATATACAGTTTTAGATATAGACATAGATATAGATATAGATATAGATATAGATAAAGATAAAGTTATGGACATAGATATAAATATAGATATAGATATACATATACATATGGATATAAATATAGATATAGATATACCGTGGTGCTTGAGGGTCTTTGACCCTCGAGCCATCTCTTCTTATCGGCCAAAGTCCTAGGTGACCTCGCTGGAGCCTCGTGGCTCATTCGACCGATCGTTGTGGCACTACCATGCCTCAATTAACCATGCTTATTCATGTGAACAAGCATGGTTAGAAAAGCCTATTTTAATCTAAAAATTGTGAAATCAAACCCTACATTCCATTGAAATAATTACAATCTTAAATTTATGTGTACATATTATTATAATTTTCTCAATCGTAACCTAATTTTAATTTAATCTATTCATATTCTGCCACGTAATATTTCAATTTATATGTTTATATTAAGGTATCTATATAAACATTATGACCTCGAAGAAATTTTGAATGATGAATTATTACTATATCACACATTAGTATTCTCGAAATATGTTTTTTTCAACCATTTTAGAATTTTTTTATGCCTGCATAGGGTGGTGGAGAATTTCCTTAGAAACATTTTTGTCAAATTATAATTTGTGTTTTAACGGATTTTTTATTTGTGAAAATCTTTATTCTGTCTAATAACATGCATTAGTGCTTAACTTTATCTCTCATGTTCAAGGGTTTTTTATTGTGTTTTGAATTTTTTCGCTTGTTATTATGAAATAGTAGAGCGTTTGTTATGGAAAAATAAATTTATTGAAAATATTAAGTTTCTAGGTTGAAATTTCTTTGCTTCGCGTTGCTTTACCAACCAGACCTGAGATGTCGTAATGAATGATTTTAGTTGAGCAAAGAGTCCCATCCACGTCCCGACGAGACTCATTGGCAATTGGGGATGTAGGAGGAGTCTTAAAACAGGGATGTTATTTTGGACACTCTAGCCAATTATTGACGTGGATGAAGTATTCGCAGAAAAGTCCAACGAACCCCTAAACTCCCTCGTAGAGAGATTCCAGTATCCAAAGAGTAGGCACCGCTGATGTTCGACTATCCAACAATATTCCGTTTTGATTTGGCGATCTTACGACATGCGCTTGTGATTCGAGAATCTTTTTTCTTAGTCTGATTGTTCTTAGATATTTGAGGATCTCGAGGCAATCACGATGCACATGACTTGCATGCAACAAGAAGGGGACTTTTCGATGAAAACATTTCATTGTTATGTAATTTACTTTAATTAATTTCCGATTCCAACACATCTGTACAATGCAAACCTATCATTTGTAATGAAAGTAGAGATGAGAATGAACACGAAAAGCACCACGTTTTTTCGAAACGACAGCCGAGCCGTGGTAGTGCCTATCCAGTAATCATAGCGCGCGGCAATTCTTCAGAGGCCCCGTTAGGATCATTTACATTTCCCTCTGATCGCTTGGATATGTGCTACTAGATAGCTTAATCTTTTTATTGTGTTTCATTTCTGTCTAGATGCAATATTTATGTTGAACAGGACAATTCCATCACCCGACTGGCAGCAGCTGAAGAAAATATCCCACAAAGGAATCTTATGGAAAAGTTTTGAAGTTATTATTGTTTTAGTTATATTTCTGTATTGTTCTTTACTTCATGAAGCAAACAGGTCGCACACCGATTCGAGCGGATTTGTTGAGCAAAACGACATTTTTCGAATGAATACCATGAGGCTCAATTTCATGCACTATTCATTTCATTCCACACTAGCTTTTTGGTCATGTCTCACCTGGCTGCAAGCTCATCGCCCTTCATGACAAGCTTCACTTCTCGTGTACTAAGGAACGCAAGGCAAGTTATGTTCCAATCGTTCAAGTTTTGGTAGAAGTAGGAGACGATTGCAACTTTCAACCACTAACTCCGCCACCTTATTGGACTGCCACTTGCCTTCCATTGATTCCCCTCCATGCTACAAGGAGTACGAATTTTGTAAACCACCTAACCCAACCTTCATCTAGCAGCATCAAGGTGTCTTCAAGTATACTTCTTCAACGACGACGCATCTTGATAGTTGTAAGTAATCTATGTGTTTTCTTACATCATTCAACCATAAAATAATAACGATAGTGTGACACTTGCCCATTGCATACATGTGTAGAAGCCTCCCATTTACAACCCTCGACATGCGCCTTCCTACTATCATGGAAAAACCAGCATAAAAATTGGACATGCATCATCATCGCGTTATTCTACCTCTTCCACCATAGGCGCAACGTCCTTCTATGTTGCACAGACTCTTTTCACTTATGTTAGCATCTTCGATGCGTTTGTGTACAAAGTACCAATGAAACAATGAGTCGGATGCTACCAAATGATTTAGAACTCACACACAAGGCGAAAGACCATGGCATTCGTCGCTATGGGTTTCAGGGGGACACAAGTCCATGTATGAAGTCACCTCAAAGACATGGAGCCAACATCTAACTTATGGCTATGAACAAATCGTAAAAGAGGTGTAGAATTGTCTTTAGAATGCACATATATGTTGGAAGCCTATCATTGACCTCGTCGGTCAGAACTGATCACAACTCAACCACTCCCCATGGGTGATTCATATATCTTTTGTATAGTTCAATCTCATTGGATTTTCAAACCAATTCCAAGCAAAGTAAAAAAATTATCCTTATGTATAATGTTGTAACATAACTTTTCATAGTGATGCTACATGTGGTGACAAGGTATGTGCTTCCACTGGACCCACTATGTCAAAGGTAGATTGTTTTGGGTTACTATAATGCTACTAAGAGTCCTCATAACAACAACCATTATGAGTTTTCTAATGGTGTGCCGAAGAGGAAACAAGAACAAGAATGTGTGGATAAAGTCATGAAACTGATAATACATCATACATGTCTTCAAATAATGCATGTGCTCTTTTTGTAGAAAGAAAATAAAAGATGCTCACATACACCTAGACCAAAAAATGGCTCTTATCCATTCTCAAACATGATGAACCTTCTTATAAGTTTCACATGCAGCTAAAACAATTTGCCAAAGATGGCAGTTGCACGCTTCCCATACCATGATCATAAAAAAGAAACTACTTTTTACATCACTATCAGAGGTACTAATGCACGAAGCAAGCTAATGGTGCATCCAAGCGCGATCCACACCAAGGGCATGTAATACTAAGGTTACAATGATGGTAGTTGATATTTTGGAGGAGCTAACAAATGATGTAGAAGATTCATCTAACAACGTGGACAGTAATGGATTATGATACATTGAAAGCTTCATTTTTTTTGTGATTATAAATCATAATCAAGTATATTTATTTGTACATCATCACAAATGGAAGGAGAAACCTTAAATCATCAATTTCTGACGCAATGCCTCCAGTGTGATCAAGATGCATGCAAAACTGGACCAATACTCTTCTCATCCCATATTAAGAGCTAAAGAAAATGGATTGTGCAAACAAAATAAGACTATAGCGGGAAGGCCGGTTCGGCCCTCCCTCCTCCCTGAAGCAAAGGGTGGTTACGCATCACCTAGTTAGCGAAGACAAGCAGACGGCCAGCACTTTGCTGTCCCCGGCCAATTGGCTGCCGGCCGGCTGGACGGCCGGCGGCCGGCCAAATGTCCGGCCGTCCACCAGCCTGCCAACTGCCAGCCGCCGATTGCGATCTCAGCTCGATCGGCGACTAAGGGGTTCCGAGGGCCTCGAGGGTGAGGCCTGGTGCCTTCGTGCCCTCGCCCTCGCTCGCCCTAGTTTACAAGCGAACGAGGGAGGACAAGGGATAAGGGCAGCAAGGGTGGGAGAGAGAGCAAGAGACAAACTTGACACAAAATCGCGAGTGTGCCTCGTACGGGACGATGTTGTGCCAAAATGACAAAACATAAACTCAAAGTTCATTTATGAGGAAATTTGAGTTTTTAAGATGGAAAACTCGTGCGAACTCACGAGTTCGAAGTAAAAACCCCCTAGTTTGGGTCCCAGAACTAGGGGTAAGGTCAATAACATAAATGGGCCTTCACATAATCAAAATATTCACATCTCTATATTGTGGTCGTTGATGACGATTGTCCCTCAGTCCTACGAAGGGGGTAAGCCCCTAACGCGGACCGAGAACACCATTCTGCAAAATCTGACGACGACCTTAGAGTAGGAGCTGAAGTACCAGCCTGTTATAGTGGTATCAGAGCCAAATGACCCCTGATACCAAGGGTACAATTGAAACGATGACTACGTCATACATAAAACATCGCCGGCAGATGCAAGAAGTAGCAAAAACACCAAAAGGGGGTACAGCACCTACACTTCACTGTTTGAAGCACCGGAAAGTGCGTTAGGAAACTAGAGAGGAACTCAATTTCTTTAGGCTTCTTCCTTTCAGCCTCTTCTTCATCCCCGTGGACTTGGAGGATTTTTTGGGACAGGGTAGGGAGTGCCCATCCCGAAATGCACTAAAGCGCCCCATTTTTCTATGTTTCTCCTTCCTTCCTTCAATCAGAATTTGGAAAGCGATTATCTCCAAGATCATTGACTCTAACGGCTTGAGAGAAAAGGAAGAAAGAGGAAGGTGCCACTTTGAGAATTTTTGGAGGCTACTATATTACCGTGGAGCACAAGGAGGGCACCTCCAAGGGGGCGCAAGGTGCACCAAGAAGATGCAAGAAGATGCCAAGGAAGACTAGAAGACAAGAAGACAAGGAAGAAGATGATATTAGTGAGAAGGGAGCACGTGGGGGTACGAACTCTTAGTTAGAGTTGGTCCCCCCTCCTCCTCACCTTCTTGAGCGGTACTCAAACCCTTGTAGCTTCTTGATCTTGTACTTGTTTTGTTATTCTAGGCTTCTTTAGCTTGCTTAGTGCCATAACACACGGCTTATGGTTTATCCTAGAATCCACGTGATTCTGTTGACCATGGCGGAGTAGAAAAAACATATTTTTCTACCATGTAATTGTGTTGACCGTGGCGACCTAGGACAACAGAAATAACAAATTATAAATGCCTCACCGATAGTGAGAGTAAAGAGACTTCGAGAGGCGACACTTCCCCAAGTTTGTGGGATGACCCTTACATTGGTTTTCGCATGCTAGTCACATGGGTGATGGAATGGTCTCCGTAGGACCATCGAAGACCAATGAGGGCAAGGTGGTGACGGCCTCACCACATGCCCTCGGTGGACTCCAAGTCTTGGCAGCCGTCATCACGAAAATGGTTGCCAAACTAAAGGCAACGGGCACCAACCTCGGCGACATCGAGAAGCGTGCAAAAGTCGGAAAAGTGCTCCATGAGCACGTCGATGTGCACATGGATGACCCCCACGCGACGGACGACGCGGTCGAGGAGGACCATCCAGATGTGGACCCTAACAAAGAGCACGACACAAAAGATGGCGATGGCGACGAGGATCGTGATCATCGCCATCGTCCTACGGTGATCTCGAGCTGATCGCTCGAGAAGGGCAAGATGCTCATCGGATCGCCTGAAGCTACTAAGAGTAGCAAGGCTGTCAAGGCACCAAAAGCAGCCATGCAAGAAGTTCTGGAGAGAACGAGCAAGATGACGTCGCCACGAGACATTCATGATGACCATCGAAAGGCTTGCTGAGTTGGTTGCCGAGGCGGCGGGCCGACTCAAGATCACCACCGACGGTTGAAGTGCGGCACCACCCGAAGGAGTGGGGACGGGTCCTCTTCCTACGACGTGGCTACGATGGGTCAGACCAATGCCAACTTGAGCATCGTTGCAGACGACAGCCTCCTCCAGAAGGTGGAACACCTTGGAGGTGTGTACGTGAACCGTATCCTCTTGTAGTGAGTGAAGGTGCATGGACAACGCGAGGCTCAAGAGGCTATCAGCGATGCTCTGACGACATCAGAGTTGGCGTTCACATTCGACAACCTACTGGACCACGTCGGGCAGAGCATCATGAACCTCAACCGTGATCGCCAGCTAGAGCGCCTGGCTGCTCATGAGGCAAGCTGCCGATGCGACAACCTCAATAAGGCGTTATAGAGCCTGAACCAGGTGCAGATGCAATAACAATTGCAACACGTCGCAGGTGTTGATGCCATCGTCGGTGGTAGTGACAACTTACCTACCTTGAGGACTTCGGGGTCGGTCATGAACACGTCGTTTTTCCACAATGTGGAGATCTTCTGGAAGGGCGTGAAGTAAGTTCTACGTGTCCACAAGGTTCCACTTAGTCAGTGGGATGACCTTGCCACAAAGAAGAAGACAAGCTCTTCAAGTATGTGGTCAAGGATTGGGTGCGTAGTAGCTGCACCTCGAGTGGTATTCCATGCCGTGGGAGGCCTTCTTTGTGATCATGCATAAGAATTACACATAGCGTAAGGACGCGTAGTGCACCTTCTACAAGATCAAGGACTTCAAGCAACTGGGTAGCTCGCTCAAAACTTACTTGAGCGAGTTCACCACACTCATGGAGGAAGCCGAAAGCTTCACTGAGGGGGGGACTCTGACCTTCAAGTATCCGGAAAGCATGTTATTAGAGCAATTACATGATGATCTTACTAGCAAGAAGCTGAAGGACAAGACCACCACAATGGCAACCGGCCACGCTTGGACGACCTGGAGGGTGTTGCAGGACTACATAAGTGAAGTGTATTCGACGGACCAAAAGCACTACTCGGACGCACAGCTGAACGCACATGCATAGCAAGGCCGCGACATGCGCATGGACATCGCGGGCACTAGAGGGGCAGCCAGGCAGCGGGGTGGGACCAATGGCAAGTAGCCTGCAAACCCTCTATATAAGAAGACTAGTGGGCACAAGAACCCAAATCACAAGCGCAGTCGCCACAATGACGAGCTGCAGACAGCGCGTGAGCGTCGCAACATAGCATTCCGCGATGGACTCTGCCACAACTGTATGCAGCATCGTCACTTTAGGGCTCAGTCCCATGATGCTGTTGGTGGTGGACAAGAGGCCGCGGACACGGTCATGGACATGGTCGCGATCGCGGCAATGGGCTCGGTCGTGGTAACGGACAGGGTCGTGGTGTAGGTTTTATCCACCCCTGAGTGACGTTAATGGAGACCACTCAAAGGTTAAACTAGTTCATTGTTTTCATACAAAGATGTTAAAAAATTCTAGTTTTGATGAGTTCAAACTTCTCTATTGTTTTCTCCCCTCTTGTTGAACCTCATTCAACACTTGCTAATTGTCATTTCCCACTAAACCTTGCATCTTTGGATACGATGCGTGATCATACATGCTTGGTTGTATTGACACCAACCACTGTGCAAGACTTATGTGATACAATGATTGAAGCAAACACCCTCAAAGAAATGAGTTTAATTACATTCTTTATACCTTTGGTCGACGATTTTGGCTCGGTCAAATTTAAAGAGTGGACGGTGCTAGCCGAATTTACACGTACCCACAAGATGTGGATTCGAGTAGGTGAATCATGGAAGCTGCAACATCCACTATATAGATTCCGTGTTTATCACAAACTCGACTTGCCGTCGTCAAGCCTGTTCACTCGGAAGAGTGGAGGCAACATGACGATGCATTTAAAGGACACTAAGCTAGTGCTCTTGTGAATTCACCGGTTAACATTGGAGGAAATGACTCCTTTGTTAGTCTTGACTTTACTCGATAGGTTGGCTTGAAGAATGAGCCATCACATGGTGCAATTTTTGCCGGTGAAAACCGCACTTTACAAGTGATCAGTACTTGTAAGGCAAATATGTGTATTCAAGGTTACACACAAAGTGTCACATTAAAGGTATTCAACCTTCTTGGCCCGTTTGATGTAGTGGTAGGCGATCCCTGGCTCTGTGAAGACAAGGCTCTGACTAGATTTGAATAAAAGCGTTTGATCCTCTGAAAGCGAAAGTGTTACCTTACGCTTATTCCGAGTACAGAATTGCCACCGACCTGACTTAAGGTCCATGCCAGCTTGTCTGCGATGCAAGTCAAGAGACGTATTCGACAAGGTTGTCGATAATTCTTGGCTCAACTACAAAAAGTGGAGGACAACGTGAAGGAAGACACACCGCTTGAGATCAAATATCTATTGGCGGATTTCTCGGATGTATTCTAAGACACAGCGGCTGGGCTTCTACTGGAACAACACATGGGCCACACGATTCTGCTACAGCCGGGGCGACCCCTCCGTTCAGACCCATGTATTGTCTCAGTCCGACAGAGGGGCGAGAGGCTGAACGCCAAATCACAGAGTACCTTGCAAAAGGGCGGATTGAGCCAAGTAGCTTGTTGTGTGGTGCGCCGGTCCTTTTTGTGAACAAAAAGGATGGTGGCTTACACATGTGCGTTGACTACCAGATGTTGAACAAGCTGACGTTGGAAAATGGATTCCCCTTACCGTACATCGAGGACCTATTTGACCAAATCCAAGGGGAAAGGGTCTTTTTGTCCTTGGATTTGTCTCAAGGGTACCATCAAATCCACATTACGGAAGATGATGTTTCCAAAACCATATTTCGAACGCACATGGGACACTATCAGTTCCAAGTTTTATGCTTCAGGCTAACAGACGCCCCGGTAGCTTTCCAAGGAGAAATGAACCGAATGTTCGCCAAACATCTCGGCTAGTTTGTCTTGGTCTTATTAGATGACATCCTGGTTTTCTCCAGATCCATGGAAGAAAACATATAACATGTGCGCAAGGTACTCGCGATCCTTCGGGAACAGACGGTCTATAAAAAAAAGTAAGCAAGTACAAGTTTGTACAAGATGAGCTCGAATACCTTGAACACATAGTTAGCAAGGACGGTATCCATGTGCACCTATGAAAGGTCCAAGCCATTGCAGATTGGCCACGCCCAGAACATATTGGGCACATTCCGTCTTTCTTGAGTCTTGCAAACTACTTGTGACTGTTTATGTGTAACAGATTCGGCGAAATCCTTGGCCAACAAGGCCAAAACCGTGGTGCTTGAGAGTCTCCGACCCTCAAGCCATCATGTCTCACCGCCCACAGTCCCAGGTGACCCCATTTGAGCCACGTGGCTCCTTCGACCAGTCAGTGTGGCACTGCCATGCTACACTCCTCCCCGCTAGGAGTGAGAGCCGCCTCGGCATCTCTGGTCACCCCGACGTGGGATTCAAACCCTGGAGCTCTGTTACCAATGTGACGGATTCGACGGAATCCTTGGCCAACTAGGCCAAACCGCGGTTTTGCCTTAGTCGGCCAAGGATTCTGCCGAATCTGTTACATTACACAAGGGTATTCGACTTTGATATTGTCGTTAACGAGGCTCACACGAAAAGAGGTGCATTGGGATTGGACTTCTGACTACAAGATTGCCTTCCTCAAATTCAAAGAGTTTCTATCCACAGCGCCCGTCTTAGCTCTTCCCAATCCATCGCAACTATGGGAGGTATAATGTGATGCTTCTATAGTAGGACTTGGAGGATTCCTCATGCGAAATGGTCACCCGATTGCATATGAGAGCCGGAAGCTCATCCCTGCCAAGACGCGGTATATAAATGGGGATCAAGAGCTTTGTGCTATAGTACACGCTTTGAATATGTGGCGTTGCTACCTCGAAGGCGCTGAAGGGAGTGTGACGGTCATGATCGGCCACAATCCATTGGTGTTTTTTCAAACGTAACCGAACTTGTCAAGATGACCTGCGCGTTGGAGTGGATACTTGAGTATGAGTGGATTCTTGTTCACGTGGGAATATCGGACAGGATGCATGAACGTGGCCGATGCAGTGAGCCGATAGCCTGTGGAAATTAAAGCAACCACCAAGGTTGGTGGGTGTTTTATGACCATTATGACAGCAATACTACAAACACCGGAGCCCCTTGAACCTTGAGAGATTATCCACTACAACGGTTTTGTTAACAAAATCTGGATGGGATACTATGTGGATTCTTGGTTTCAAGACTCTTGAAATCTAAACAAGTACGGATTGCTGGAGGCCGCAGGAATCTTTTGACACGGAAAACAAGTTGCTTTGCCAGACTCGGGAGACCTTCGAGCAGAGAGTATCTCCCAATTCCACAACCCACTGGTCGCAGGTCATGTGGGACCTTGAAAGACCGAACAGGCACTCTCGGACCACTATTGGTGGCCAGGATGGAGTGTCGATGTCTATAAGTATTGCATGACATGCGATCCATGTCTTCGGAATAAGGCTAGTAAAAAAAAGCCTACTGGACTCCTCCAACAACTTCCTATTTCTAGGACTCCATGGGAGTGCATCAGCATGGACTTCACTATTGATCTTCTGGACATGGCCTGTGGCCACGATGCAATACTATTAGTTGTAGATTGTTTCACATAATTTACACACTTTATTCCTACAACCATTGATGTGAACGCAAAAGGAGACTACTTGTCTCTTCTTTGAGGATGTCATAAAATACCACGGCTTGCTGTTGCACATTATCTCTGATCGAGATAGAAAATTTATTAGTAAGTGCCAGAAAAAGATGTACGAGTACTTCGGCAGTGAGTCGCAAATGTGGACAACAGTTTACTCTTAAATCGATGGACAAACAGAGTGCATGAACTGCACTCTGGAACAAATGCTCCGTATATATGTGGACCCTGCCATGAATGACTGGGATAAATTCCTAGCACCGGCAGAGTTTGCGATGAATAACTCGGTGAATGAGCCTACATAGTTCACACCATTTGTGTTGAACTTTGATCGGCATCTACTGGTGCCCTCTTCATTGGTGGAGAGTGGGAGTACAAGAGGACAAGTTCTTTCTGCTCAAATATTTGCCAAGAGCATAGACTCCTTATTATAAGAGGCGAAGGGTCACCTTCAAGTTGCTCGGCAACGACAGAAGGCATATGTTGACAAGAGTCGCCGTGAGGTCTCGTTTGACATCTGTGACAAAGTGCTGCTTAGCACTAAGAATCTTTGGCTGAATTTGCCAGGGGCACAAAACCTTCCACACAAGTGGATTGGGCCATTTCCCATCGTTGTATGCATCAGGCCAGTGGCATACCAATTGTTGCTTCCGTCGAGTATGAAGATACATGATGTGTTTCATGTGAACATGTTGGCTCTATACACGGCAGAGGAAACCGTTTGGCCACCACCGATAGTCCTTGGTATCGACAGCCAATACAACTTTTTCCTTCTACTCCAGCATCAAGATCGTACACTCTGGTTGTGGGTTGTTAGGGAATACCTCGTTTATTGGACCGGGTGTAGACCTGAACATGACTCATGGGAGTCTGAATCTCGGTTGTCCACAGGGGTGGTCAACACGTATTGGAGGGAGATGTCAACTCACACAAATCAACGCGTGTCAGAGGGCACCGCCTAAACGTAGAAAAAGTAATCGACATTCCCGCAGGGCAGCATTCATGGACTGCGACCATAGGAGGTTGGGGAAGCCCAACATGGTTGTCACGCGGATGCTCCAGCTTAAGGGGGGAGGCCGATAGCTGTGCCGAAAAACAAGTTATAGCTTAGGTCCAAGCACCATGCACGTGTTTATGTTTAGCTGGTGGTTGAAATCATTTATTTTGTTTCACAATATTGATGACTCACTATATGACAATATTGCTTGCTGTTCATGAACCGAAACGGTTTATAATAAGTGGGGAGGAATATAGCGGGAGGGCCAATTCAGCCCTCCCTCCTCACTGAAGCAAAGGGTGGATGTGCACCACCCCTCACGTCAATGAGGGTTGGCCGACGGCCAGCACTTCGCTGGCCGTCGGCCAACTGGCTGCCGGCCGGCTGGACAGCGTGCGGCTGACCAAGTGACTGGTCGGCCACCAGATGGCCAGCCGCCAGCAGCCAATCGCGGCTTCAACCCGATCAACGGCTCAGGGATTGCAAGGGCCTCGAGGGCAAGGCCTCGTGGCCTCTTTCTCTCGCCCTTGCTTGCCCTCTTGCAAGCAAGCGAGCGAGGACAAGGGATAGGGGGAGTGATGTTGAGAGAAAGAGCGAGAGACAAACCTGGTGCAAAATCGCCAGCATGCCTCATACGCAACGATGTTGTGCCAAAACAACAAAACATAAACTCGAAGTTCGTTTATGATGAATTTTGATTTTTTAAGACGGAAAACTCATATGTGTGATTTTAAAGTAAAACATTCATGTAAGGGGTCCTAGAACGAGGGGTAAGGTCAAAAACGGAAATGGGCCTTCGGAGGCTCAAAACATTTGAGTCTCCCTACTCTGGGTCGTTGATGACGATTGCCCCTTAGTCCTGCAAAAGGGGTAAATTACTGACGTAGACCGAGAACGACATTCTGTGAACTCTGGCGATGACCTTAGAGTAGTAGCTGAAGTACCGGCCCGTTACAAAGACTTGACAAAGGTTTATAGACTCCAATGTTATGTAATGGCACATGATGAAAGATATAAATGTGGAATTCAAAGTGTCTAAATATGTGATTTACCATGTTCCTTATGGGTAATTAATCTAGGATAAAATTTGCGGTTTAACAAAATACTAAGAAAGAGATGTCTATAGCATTGACTATTAAGGCAGTGTAATTTGAACTCTCCAACCTAATGTGATAGCCTGAAGTAACAGGCTCTCTTCTTTAGAGCCTTTTATGCCCAAAGCCATTGAAACTGCTCTGGCTGGGGACTAGTATCCAATTAGAAGGAAGACAAAGCGCTTATGTCACTAACACTTATCATGAAACATCAATGTCTTCCCCTCTGGCTGCCTTTCAACAACAATGATCATGATGGATCATTGACCTTATATCCATCTTCAATAGCTACCAATAACATTAGAGCTAAAAGCCCCTCGCATGTGGTCAACTAATCACACGTTGACTAGCAAGGAATTTAGAACATATATCTCACCTGTGGTGGAATTTGTGGGTAAAAGGCAAAATAAGCATCCAAGCAATGGATACACCCTCAATATGAGAACAAGACTGTATGGAAAAAGGCCACGGTTGAAAGAGAATAGGACACACAATCGTCGTAATGACCCCTCTTAGGGTTAAAGGTACCTCTAACAAACAGGCTCCTAACCCTCTCTTTGCCTCTCCTCCTCATGCAAGATTCATAATTGTCTATGTACAACTCTTGGTGCAATCTTTGCTTGCTCATTGTTTCATTTCCTTCCATGCACATCTGCACAAACTACTATGCAACACATGAAGAGATGTTAGTCTAATACCTCGTAATTATTAGACATAAAGGCTCTTTCAGCCTGCAAGTAAGTCCCAATCGCATCCCTCCATACATGTAGACAAATATGAGGTACATTTGTATAGTGTACGGACCATTTTTTAGGAATAGAATGGTCTCCGAATACATTCCTGGTACTTCGGGGACTCGAGATTATAATCACGAGGACTTCAGGTTCGGAAAATTGTATGGGGCTAGAGTCTTGTTCGACTCTAGCCTGCATAGTAACCAATGGCCAGATGGAAGAAGGCAAGAAGAGTACTACGATGGAAGATCCATCGCTACACTCCTCCTCTCCTCTAGCTGGCCACTAGGGTCCTCTTTCCACATGCATGTGCCATGTGGAAGGATAGGGTTTTTAGGATGCATGATTGCAAAAACGGACGAGGTCTTCATATGAAGACCTTGTCTGTTTGTGGTGCATTTTGTCTCATTCTAAATGACAAAGGTGACCATTTGTCTCCTCCTTGGACTACCTTCTTTTTAAGGCATATATTTTACTTAAGAAGTTAGTCTGAAAACATTCCATAGTTGTAACAATCGCATGAGAGTAAGAGCTGCCGCGAAGGAAAAAATGTGTGTGCCGGAAACACTCAGGCGTCTGATCTGGACATTGACGAACATTTCTTACCATCGAAGCAACTTAAAACAACAAAAATTGTTTGGACCATTTGTCCAAACGTCGTCCGATTGGCAAAAGAACTGAAGACCGAGATTTGAGAACTTGGCCAAGCCGAGAGCTATAACGATCCGACTGGAAGAAAAAAGGGAGTCAAGGGGATTCACCAATCGTTTCCCGACCGGCGTCGTGGGACCGAGCATCGAGCTTCGAGCGTCGTGCTCGTCAAGCTATGATTGGCATAAGAGGGAGCCGAGGGGGAGGTGAAAGGAGTGACTCTCCCCCACCCCTCCACCCCCTCGATAGGGGGTCAACGCAAAAGGAGAGGGACAAACCCCCTTCTCCTTCCCTCCCCTTACTTGGCATCGACAGCACTGAGGTGGAAGGAGAGAGGTGATCCCCCCTCTCCCCCTCGTTCGTAACGCCAAAAGTACCAAGGGGGATGAGAGGGACAGGCCCCCTTTTCCCCTCGTCTAGGATGCTGACAATGCCAAGGGGGAGAAAAGGGACGACTATCCCCGTCTCCTCCTTGCTCAGGGCACCGATGCAAAGGGGAGGAGAGAGGTGAGCCCTTCCCCTCTCCCTCCCATCCATTTTGCCAAAGGTGCCGAGGGAGAGGAGAGATGCGAGCCCTTCCCTTCCCTTTCCTCCTTATCCACAGCATTGACGGCACCGGGGGTGAGGAAAGGGAAAATCCCTCCCTCTCTCCTCCATGTCCATAGTAACGACGACAACAAGGAGGAGGAGAGAGGTGAGCCCCTCTCCCTCTCCCACTATGCCATTGCGCCGACGATAAGAATACACCGCAGAAGAGAGGGGATGATATCCCCCCTCTAACATTGGCAGACGATCCAAGGGGGAGGAGAGGGGGGCAATTTCCCCACTCTCCCCTCTCACAGGGGCGGAAAAACAAAGGAAGAGGAGAGGAGAAAATCTCCCCTCTCCTCCCTTCCCCTCTAATGTGGGCCGACAGCCTAAGAGGGGGAGGAGGGGAGGTGTCCCTCCCTTCCCCACTCCTCCCTCATGAGGCCTGACAGCCCATGGGAGAGGTGAGGCGACGAACTCCCTCTTCCTCCCCCAAAGGATCCACTGTCCAAAGAAGAAGGAGGGAAGGAAGTTTACTCCCTTCTCCCCCAACCGGCAGAGGAGATGGCTCCGCAGACACGTGAAAGAGGTGATGTTATAGTCATACACGTGTCCAGCGTGCACCGGCAGTGCAGTTGATAGAGATAATCATTGAAAAATGGGGGGGAGAGACGTTCAATTTTAAACCCAAAAAAACATTTCTTCTCTACCCCCCCTCCCCCTCCTTGGACCATGCCGGCTCCACGAAAATTCGACGACAGGTCCTTTACTTGGTTTCTTTTTTGGACACCATAAACACCGGTTTGAAGCTTGGATTGAGCTGTAAATCCTCCATTTATGACCAATCACCCATAGGAAATACACAGTTGCAATAGTGTACATCATAAGAGTAAGTTACGAAGAAATGTAGAAGAAGGTTGAGTATGACATACCTTCAACACCGATTCACAAGTTTCACAATGTGAAGGGACCTAGAACTTTCTTGAATAGAAAATAAAACCACAAAATGTGTATAGAATGATGTAGTACACAGAAGAAGAAATACTTAGCATTAACTGAAAGGAAACTTTGATTGCATATTTGTGTGTTATGACATGTTGTTGATGTTTGTATCATAGAAATTTATGAACTTAGAGATACAAGGTTTGTTTCATAATATGTGGTAGACGTTTCTCACAATCCTTGGAAACATATAAACATTTGAACTCATTTTCCACTAAATGGGATTGTCTTGGAAATTTCGATATTGATAAGGTTTATAAATGAGTTTTTAGACCATTTGTGGTATGCGTGGACAAATGGCATATTTTGTGCTCAAAGACAGGCTTGTTTATATGCATACTATATTTACAAGACAGAAAATGTATTGAGAATCGGTAGATGCTTCAATGTGTCACTAGAGACATCTAGCGACATTTGCTGTATTTAGGATATGAACATTAGACTCCTTTTCCCCGTTCTCTTGTGCGAAGAATATCGTCACGATTCTCACTCAAGATGCGAGAATCTTGACAGTCAAGCTCGTATCGGGACCGTTTTCTCTTCCGTTGATGTCGCGAACGTGAACCCCATTAAAAATAATGAAAGATGCAATGAATTTCTGTAATGATCGACAAGAGATGACGGATAAACTGTTCAATAATGTCTTTACTATTTAGTTGGATTGGTCATCTGAGAAGGGTTCCGACAGATGCAATTACAAAGTTTCATTTTGTTTCTCTATCCGATTGTCCATCGGGGGGCTTTTATCGGAAGTAAAGGAATGGATATTCCTGAGTGAAGTTTCAAAGAGATTAAATGGATTGTACAAATGTTAACGAATTCTGTTGTCAACAGAACACACTCGCAAATAGACTCCATACTTATTCTATAGGTGGAGGGGGAGTCGTTGATTGTCGCTCACATGACAAGACTGCCACACGGTAGCTGGAACGGGTGCCCTTAACGTCTAGAATACCTCACATCTATGAATTTTGCGAAGCATCGAGTGTCACTTTGGATTGCTCTTGTCCATCGATGAATATGTATCGATGGTAGAAGCATTGTCATAGGTATGTTTTGCCTTGTTCATCGGTGTACAAATGTGTCGAGGTTCTCATACTTTTCCATCTTCACAATCCAATACATTCGTCCAATATACTTTCTTGGTTTTTTTGGGGGGGGGGGGATAGGGGAGGAAGTCCAACCGATACAGATCGGGACCCCCCCTCCCGAAGTACATGAAATGTATTGGCCGAATGTATTGCGAAGTGAATCGGGAAAGGGTGAGCTTTCATACACGAATATATTCGATTGAGAGAAGTGCCTAAAAAGATACACATCACTCAGTTTGCTAATACATTTGTGTGCATCAGGACCTCTTTTCAACATACACAAACCAATACACTCCCCGAATACAATTGTATGTTGTGGGAGGGAGGGGGGTAGTGCGGGTTGTCTTGCGCTTGCTTGGACGTAATCGCACGGGGTTGTCTGGATAGGCGCTGTTCACTTAATGCGGTGAACATGCACAAAAACAAACAAATAAGAAAGTTCTACCTAGGCTTGCGACGAGAAAGCTGTGTAAATAGAGGTTTGTTTCGTCCATCAATCTCTCTGCATCGACGGTCCAAACATCGTCGAAGACGTATAACATATTCTTCACAGGTGTACAATTTTTCTTGTTTCTCATAGTTTGTGACGTTCACAAGCCAATACGTTCGACCAATACACTTTCTATCTTGGGAGGGGGGGTCAAATAGCGGGAAAAGACGATTACCATTCGACCCCCACTCCCCCTCCAAGACAGAAAGTGTATCGAATGAGTAAATTGAGAAGTGTATAGGGGAGGGGGTGAATGACAGTATACGAGTGTATTCAATCATGAGAAAATATGAAGAAATAATGAATCGATAGTACAACACTGTACAAATGTGTACGTTTGGGAATCCCCACCACATACACTCTCCGATACACTCACCCATTACAATTGGACGGATCGTGCGGGGGGGGGACTTCAACATCAGTTCGCACGAATACGTCAAGTGCTTCGCGTCAAAGGACAATATCAACAAATGAGATATTTTTACTCGATACTGATTGCGACAGAAACCATGCCACTCAACAAAACTTAACAAACCTAGAATAGAACATCATTGCAAACTGTCGCTGTAACCATACAATTATAAGATTTTCTCTCTAACTTGGTGCATTCAAGGCTTACGTACATTGAAATGTCGGTGAACAAAAATGCTTTCATGCACCATACTTTCACAGAACCTTCCTATCCACGCACGTGTCAATACACACAAGAAACAATGTAGTCCAAGAACATGTTTGACCATACCTCAAATCCTCATCAAATGATAATTTTCTTAAAAATCTCTTGGTGCCACTATAACTTGAGGCAAGGATGGTTTCCTTGCTTAGGCCCAGGATTGACCATGTCGGTCATGGGTTTGCCAACGTAGAGTGGTAAAAAGCTTCGAATGAGCTCTTGAATATTTCTAATTGTATGAAATGAAATAAGAATCTACTTTTCTGAAAGTGGAAGACGAAAACAATTGGTCATTTTCCTAGCACACCATAAGGTGTCGAATTGAACAAAAATTTTGTTTTTTTAAGGAAATCAACATTTGGAATGAAAAAAATATAACCAAAATATAGACCAAAATCAGGAAAAAAATATAACCAAGATATTCAGGCTCAAATTCTTAAATTCTTAACCAAAATATGTTGGTTAAGAATTTGAGGCTTAACCAAAATTAGCACCAAATTCAAGTTCTTAACCAAAATATTTAGGCTCTTGAACTTCACTTGGTGCACTTGAATTTGAAAAAAACACTTCACTTGGTTCACCTCAAACTTAGTACCAATGTGCCTAAATATTTTGGTTAAGCCTCAAATTCTGGGGTTTTTTTGTGAAACAAGACACAATACATGTGAAAGCTTAAAATCGATGACATGGCTCAATGCATGTGCTACATACGCTAAACAAATTTGTTTGCGTTAAAAAAAAAGGCAACACACACCAGGTTACAAAATCAACACAATGTCGTGCAATAAGACATACCCTATTGCTCTTGGATTTCAACGAATGGAAAATTGTGAATTATAAAATCTATGAATTAGACGAGATTTTTTAGGTTTGAATAATATTGCTAGTCCTTAATGGTCAAATTTGTAGCAAATGGTACCTTGATTTCAATGTTTTATATGGAGAAAAAACACCATTGAAGCTTGTAATCCCTTAGCCTCTCACATAGAATCCGAGTTCAATCATTTACATGGTACGTAGAATTCATTGAACGAAAAAATGCATCACATCCAATCAACTCGAGAAACAATTAAAATCAAAATTCAAGAGCAGTAGGGTATTCTTGATGAAAACTAATGAAATCTCCAAACGTGTTGTGACAACTCAATGACTCGTAACTATGCAGAATGTTTAGATGACACAAAACAAGGACCGACTGTAGGATTCCACGATTGTCAACCACATCATGGACGTCGGTGCCAATTGCACTGCCGGCAAGAGCACAAGTGTTGGTTACAAAAGTTTTGCCGGTGTAGAATCCACCACTTAAAGTAAGTGCCACTGATGCCAAGTGTATTCGTTATGCTTGTGCCGAATGCATTGCTCATGGTCCATGTGAGACATTGCCAAATAAAATGCCGATTGTGTATCCACGCGGGTGTTGATTGCAACAAAGATGTTGGGTAAGTCATTTGTGCTTGGATTTCAATAAACTGAAAATGTGAGTGCTGATCATGCAATGGTGGCAATCCTCGCATGAGGGTTGATCCCACAAAACTTTCAAGTATCCGTTGCACTTGGAATACAACTGACATGAAAAATGCAATGCTAGCATTCACACGAGTTTCAAACACATGATTAACATGAGCATTGCAGTGTATCAATGACAACGCTGACATGAGTGCCAAATGCACTGTTTCCATGAGTGCTAATTGCACAATTGAAAAAAACTATGGGTTGTACTGTTGGCATGGGTTCCAAATGCGCCATTGATGCGAGTGCCGAAAGCACTATGGACATGACTCGTCTGGACAAATTTGTCATGTCAGTGTTGATGATATGGCACATGTCATAGGTTTTGATTGAATTGATAACATGAATATTCATTTCTCCCTCTTGCTACATCTAGTTTTCTAAAAGAAAACCACCTAATGAAAGCATATGATCTATACTTGTGGTGGTTCTTCTAGCAAGTGCGCCAAGGACGTTATATGATGCGCCAAAGATATGCCATGTGACATTTGAGAGGTTTCTCAATGAACTCGAGGATGGACATGTTGCCAAAGTCTCTAAAGAGATGAGTGAATAGTATGTCTCAAAAGAACCACACACGGTTGTCGTAATAAGAGGTATATCTGGATGGCACAACAAAAACGATACAATCTCAGTCATCACTGACAGCAACGACCATTTGAAGTCAAGAATTTTTCCTCTCCCAATAGCAGTATGTAAAGATACTTTCAAACAAATTACAAGAAAAATTTCAACCAATAAAACACATGCTTTACGAGGATGAATTCCTTCAACTCGGAGCATGCTAAAGGTGGACGGACTCCTCCATGCTCATAGATGAAACATGCTCCAAAAGCCAAGTCGGTTCAGTACCAATTCCAAAACATGCACAACTTGCATGACTGCAAGAGGTCAGCGTGCATGAACAAATGTCAAAGAAAGACCTCTTTTCAATGGATCAAGGTATGTGATTTATACCATTGTACTTTATTCACGTGAAATTGGGTACATGACATGCATGAAAGTCATCAACGACATGAACATAAAAACTTATCCAGTAATTGTTGGTGCATCGATCACGAAATCAAGATATGGACAAGTTTGACAGAAAAATGACCACAATAGTTTTGTGGCATTTGATTAAGTTGAAGATATCAGCTGAAGTTTTAGACAAAAAGGGATGACATCATTCGACCAAACAAGTGGGTTGGTGGGTGCATGACTTGTGTTAGAAAATTCGTATACACGAGGCACATGAGTGTAACAACAACCCTGTTCAAAAGAAAATGATGATTGTTTGTGTAGATTGTGAATGTACCAAAGAGGAATGGGAACTCTTCTTTGGGTACTCTATGATTCCAGACGCTACAGTGCGGAAGTTGAAGACTGTAATAGTCACTTACTAGCGTATGACAAGATCGACCAAATGTCAAAAGTGAACAAATTCAAAGGCAACACGTTTAGTTTATCATCACTCGACGAGTGAACATGTCATGGATATTGATATAAAAAAGTGGGTGAACCAATGTCGATGACATGAGCTCATCCAGAGTTCTGTGAAAATTCCTATTCTTGGTAGAAAACGAGCAACACTCCTTTTCCACCACTGGGACTCTAGATTACCATGACGAGGCACATTCGTGTGAAGTGGGGCCATATGCTCACTAGCAAGAATTGGACCATTTATGAAGCGGACGTAATGATTGAAGTGGGGTCCCTGGCATGTTTCCTTCCCATTGACATAAAGAAGATCTTCATTACTAGCGTATACCAGGTGAGTCCAGTGAAATATTACGCTCTGATCCTTGGTTGTGAATAACTCCACAAGTAAAACCTCTTTTTCAATTAGACGGCAAGTGCTATCTCATTCAAGCACGAAGACACGAAGTATTCCTTGCTTACATGGTTCAGAAATGAAGCCTTAGAGGAGGAGATTCATGAGGAGGAAGCAACGCAGCAGTCGACGTCTTGTAAGGAGGAAACAATGTCCGTGATGGTGAACTTGTTGTAGCTTTGGTAGCAGATCCGCTGGGAGGGTGTTGGGGAACAGGTCCTCGAGCTCTGAATACCCCTTCCAAAGCCCGTTGAGCATCACGAAAAACTTCCCTCAGACCCCATCCGCTCACGAGTCGCCGCACATGCCGCGTCAGGCATCACTTCCTCTGGTTTGTCAATTTTCCACTCCATGTTTTGTGCGAAGACAAAAAAACGCTCCTTTTTTAGCCACAACCCTTGGGAGCCTGCCCATAAACTCATCATTGGTGAAGTGAATGCCATACTCTAGGTTTACCAAGATCTATCCATATGGCTTGCTACGAAAGGGGGGATATCATAAGCTAAACAGTTCTATTGATACTCATTACAGATTGAGGCTTACTTGAATATGAAAAGTAAGTATGGGTTTGGAATCATAAGAAAAAATTCTGAGATCAGCCCAATAATAGGGTCGATCCATGAAGAATTGAGTACATTATTACCAGCCAAAATTTGGACCGGTCGAGGAGAAACCGGGTGATAATAATTTATTGCCATGGACCAGGTTCAACCTCTAGAACACCCAACAAGGTTGTAGTGCACCTTGGGGAACGGTTGTTCAATGAATCGAGGACCATTGAGGACCAAGGTTACTTTGGAATGGCGACCCGATGTGATTTTACCAGCCAAGGCACCTTGGGTGGCCCTCACTGTTAGTAGTGGTCCTGTTAGCAGCAGACTGTGGTGGTAAAAAAAAACCTATAGTATCTCAGCCGTTTTTCCATAGAATGATATGATTGTTTTTGTGCTGGAAAAATGGGAAGATGAACCATGTATTTCTGAGATAATAATTCTTAAACCTGGCCCATACGGATCCACACGCGGCTCGGCGACCTTGGGTCAAGTAAATTGTTACACCATGCATACATTGTCTTGTATGTTGATAGTTGAATAACAAGTACAGTTTGCTCCCACTTTCCCATGTGTGTTCCTCAGCTTTTTAGTGATGATGCTAGAAGGTGTACACCAAAATCTCCTTGGTCGTCGTTACTACCGGTTGGATCTTGCACCCTATGGGTGAGGCTAGCACATCCTGTCGAGTTTACACCCACTCTGAAAAGGATGTGTGGAACATGGAGGGAGCATGGAGTTTGAGCACCGGTTAATTTTTTGGGACTCTAGATAGGTTATATGTGCATTGTCCAAAGCAAGAGAGTTTTTGTGGTGAGTCTAACACCATGCTTTGAATCAGACAATGATCATACACATTGTTCCTCTAGAAATTTCCCGTTTCTCCATCTTGCCAGTGTTTTTGACTCTATACTAATCAGTTTTTATGGCAGATATGTGGTGTTCAAGATGGAGGATAGTGGCTCTTGGGGGATCGGCGGTTCTAGTCAACATAGTCTCACGGTGTTACAGCCGTGGGCTGTTTTGCAACTAACTTTTAAACCAAAATGTATGCCCTCAAAAAATGTAGTCCAAGGAGGGGGTGCGAATGGTCGCCTCAGCCATTTTGGCTGAGACAAACCATGCCACAAACGGACGAGGTCGTCATAGGGAATTTTGCGAACATGTATCCTGGACCCTATTCAACGTGGGTTATGCCACGTGGAACAATAGGATTTTTAGGGGCCCTAGCGGCCAACTAGAGTGGAGGAGGAGTGATGCGATGGATCTTCCATCGCGGCACTCCTCTTGCCTTAAATCTAGGAGATGGTTACTATGCGGGCTAGAGTCAAACTAGACTCTAGCCCCTTATTATTTTCTAGACATCGAGTCCTCGCAGTATAATCTTAAGTCCCCGAAGTAGCACAAATATGTTTGAGGACCATTATTATTCTTAGAAATGGTCTTTACACTGCATTCCACCCCATTTGCTTCAAACATTCTTGGTTTGTCTTTGTTCACAGAGGTTCAATCATCGTGTACTTCATGATGCAAACAATGCAACAAAAGCATGCATAAGAGCAAAGTTGTGAACTCTTGCCATCCGCAACACTGTTGAGTCACGTTCGCACATAATCAACCACACACACGTGTGGTTTTTCTGATTGTGGTCATTTGTGTACAACACCCCATGTTGATCACGTAATCCCTTGGATCTTGCCAAATTGAGGCACGTACAACCTTGTGTATGTACGATATGGTCGATACTTTTCGGGACGTACATTGTCAATGTGGTCTTGCCAGTTTGGAAGAGCGAATCCAAACTAAACTTTTCCACATTCCGTGTGGTACATGTTCAGCAAGGTGCTATGGTGACACCTCCTCCCCCTTTGCAAGGAGATTCCCTGCAACCAATTAACCATGCATCCCTGTGAAAACCATCCAGGTCCACACAAAAAAAGTGAAATGTTTTTTCGACATGATTTCTTCCGAGGGGTTGTTGCCGAGGTGATATCTCCCCACAATGTTTTCAGTGTGTGCAATCCACAATTTAGACACAAGCTCTCCCGATTTGCAACCACGTGTTCATAATCACACGTAGGTCTACCAAACCTCCTTCAGCACCTGTGGGTGGGTTGGCTGAACTCAACCAAGCTCTACCTAGCCCATGCAACTTGCATGCTAGCTTCTTCTTAGGTTTGGGAGGCACAAAGGCCCTACGACAAGGTTCTTGAGTACAGTTGTTCTCCGTTTTAGGGATTACACTCATCTTTGAAGGAGACGGCATTGGTTGTCTGGCACACATAATTACCGCCAAAGTTCGTCATCAGACACGACAATGTTCCGACCTAGATGATCTTTGTCTCAATCATCATCCCTTCATTTTTTTCTGAAGTGGGTGTTGCTGTGTCAGTCTTGGTGACCTCTGGACTTGACGCCACTCACTCGCAGGCACACCGTGGTGGTCCACAATTACCTTATCACACTCAGCTTCCCCTTGCACAGCTCCATGTGCTCACAGGAATTTTCTCGGTGGCCAGCTCCCGGAGCTCGTTTTATCAGTGACCTTGTTTTTTTGCTTTTTCTTTGTGTTGTTGTACAGGGTTCCCTTTTCTGCTTCCGCTGCTTCTTTCGGTTCGTCATTCTGACAACCGAGCAGCCCGTACTGCACCCGGGACCTGGCTCTCTCTTGTCTGGAAGGCAGTGACAAATTAGCTGCTAGCTTTTGCACCCTAGTGACAGGCCTGCGCAGCGGTGCACGCGCGTTGCCTAGGCGAGGGAGGATATCTGTCTCCCTCGCTCATTCTTGTTTGACTCTTCGCCTCACTTTTTCAAGCATATCTTTACCGTCTCTCAGCCGTTTGAAGCGCCGTTTGTCACATTGTGTCTCTCACAGTGTGCTCTCTCACACAGTGTGTCGCTAAGGGGGTTCTCTCATTCCCTCATGGTATCAGAGCAGTTAAGAGACTACGCCCTCACACTCCACCGTTCAACGCGCAGCAACAGCTTCTCTCTTGGCTGGGTTGAGCCGGGTGGAGGTGAACAGGTCCTGGCAATGTGGCGGCCCTGATCTCATGGCTCTCACCACGTAGTACTCCGGCGGAGCCGGAGGTGGAACGCTGCCGAAAATCTTGGCAACAGTCCTCTCGTCGCGGCTGCCATCTCGGCGACGACAAGCGCGCACACTTCTCCCTCGTGGCGTTCTTCTCCACAGCCGCAGCGCTCTAACCGCGGCGGCAACCGCAACTTCAGGTTGCAGCTGCACCCTTGCGCGCCGTGGGCTTCTTCGCCCATCCACCGGCGACGGTGCTGCCACGTCCGTGGCAGCACCGTCCTGGCCCTTTTGCCTCATCCGCGCCAACAGCCGTCTTGGCTGGCGCAGCATCTCCCAGCATCAGCAGCGTTTCGCGATGCATCTCGCAACTCGCGCTGCACATCGTGCTGCAACAGCAGCCTTTCGTAGCAGCAGCAGACTTTCGCGCTGCTGCAGCAGCCTATCGCAGCAGCAGCAGCCTTTCGCTGCACCTCGCGCTGCACCTCGCAGCATCTCGCAGCGCAGCAGCTCGTAGCAGCAGCTTGCCGCGCAGCGTCTTGCGATTGCAGCTCACAGCAGCAGCAGCATTCGCAGTAGCAGCAACATTTGCAGCAATAACAGCATTCGCAACAACATTCGCAGCAGCAGCAGCATTCGCAGCAGCAGCGTGCCATTTCCTGGAAGCCAACCGCCCCCATACGCGGGGCTTCCATCGGTGGCTGACTCTTCGATCGCCCACGCGAAGGCCTCTCGAGCTTCGCGGTGAGGCCTCCGGCTGCCAAGCTGCTGACAAAACAAAAACCAAAGACGGACCCAGGGTGTACCCGGGTCCCCCTCTGGGCAACCCCTCTTGGGGCCATCCCTGCATATCTACAACTTTTATTTTTCCTCTTATTTTTACTTTGTCTTTCCCTTTCTACTTTTCCTTTTTGCGTTATCTCTCTCTTTCCTCCCCTCCATTCACTTCTCTTCTTACCCTCCAGGTCAAGACCAAGACATTTGGGGAATTGTCCCACCGCCTCTAGTGCCCGACAGCTGTGGGAGTGACCTCGGACTTGTCAGTCTTTTTTTTCTTCATTTCCTCCTAGGCCAACCCTGGTTTTTCCCTCGGGTTTCTCACCCCTTCCTTTCTTTGTCACGATCTACCCACTTTCTTGCTTCCCGGGTACCCGTGTTCTCGTTCCACTACCCCGATACATCTCTTTGTTTCTCGGGTGGCTCCGTGGGCCTTTTTTGGTCGCGCCCTTGGCTTCCCTTTTCCTTATATCGACGTTCTCGGCCTTTCTCTTTTACCCTCCTCTCATTTGGTCGAGACCCAGGCACACGGAGTCTTGTCCCGGTGCCTTGGGAGACCTTTTGTTCTAGTTCTCGTTCAGTCACACTTTTTCCTTTTTTTTGTTGTTTCGCATCCGGGCACCCTTTTTATTCCTTATCCTTTTCCTTCTTTCTTCTTGGTCGAGACATGGGCACTCGGTGTTCTGTACCGGTGCCACGGGAGACCTCCCGCACGCGTTCTCCTACTTCCTTTTCTTTCTCTGGTGCCCACTCTCCAGCACCGTGCTGTTGTCTCATCTCATCCGTCGCATGGCTTCTCCAGTGCTGCCACCGCCCGGACCCGCATGGTCTCCACCATACTGGGCCCCATCGTTCTCCGGACCACCGTCTTCTTCCTACGTGCCCCCGTCGTGGCTCTCCGCAACGGTCCCGCGTGCGTTTTCGGTTCCTCGTCCGCCACCCGGGCCGGTCCGCCGGAGTGCGGACCTTCCTCTGCTCCGACTCCCCGACATCCCATCCATCACATTGTGGCCTCACACCGCGTCAGACATTGGCCTCGGGGCGGACTCGTGCACGCCATCTCCGTCTGCGTCCTGCTCCTCGCAGCCGAGCCCTCCTACAGCAGGCGGTGGTGTGAGTCTGGCCGTTGAGTCCCGGGGTCACCTTTGTGAGTCGGATGGGTCCCTGCGTGGTGTACCGTCGGCGACGCCTGTGGCGGATGTTGCCTGGATTGAGGACTGGCAGTGTGTTGCACGTCCGCGTCTTTTGGCTGCTGTTCTCGGTCGTGCACCGTCTTCTGATGCGTTTGCCGGTACTGTTTCTACTTGTCACGTTTCGTCTCCCGCCCGCGTCTCCCCTGGCTTCTGGATTATTGATTCAGGGGCCACTCACCACATGACGTCGTCTCGTGGAGCTTTTGTGTCGTTGGGGCCTGTTGGTGACGTGCGTCACGTGCGTACTGGTTCCGGCCAGCTGCTCCCTGTCCAAGGTGTCGGTGTCGTGCGCTTTGTTGGCCCTGCGGGTGATCTTTTCCTGTCTGATGTCCTGTTTGTGCCTGCTCTTGAAGTCAGCCTGTTGTCTGTCCCCACTCTCGATGATCAGGGTATGGACTTTGTCGCCTCTCGTGGTGTGGGCACTGTTGTGCTGCAATCATCTGGCCGCATCGTGCTTCGTGGTCTTCGTTGTGATCGGATGTACCGTGTGCCTCTGTTCACGCCCGGCCCTTCTGTTGCCGCTACCGCTCATGTGCATGTAGCTCCGTCGCTCTCGCCCGAGCACACACGTCTTTTGCATCGCCGCCTCTGCCATGTGCACACTGCTGCCATTCACAATCTCCTTCTTCATCAACCAGCTGTTGGTCTTGACCCTGGCACCTTTCCGGTCCCTTGCTCTGCCGACTGCCTCGACTGTGCGCAGGGCAAAATGCATCGCCTTCCTTTCCCCGTCTCTGACTCTCGCACACTTCGCCCTCTTGCCCTCGTCCATGCCGACGTCGTGGGTCCCCTTCCTGATGCGTTTGCTGGTGACCTTGGTCGTTACGTCCTCTGTCTGACTGATGACTTTTCTCGTTTTCGTTGTGTCTTCGCCTTGCGCCAGAAGAGCGATGTCGGACCCATCATTGAGTCCTGGCTTGTCCAAGCTGAGCGTGCTTGTCAGCACAAGCTGGCCGTCTTCCGCTCTGACCGTGGTGGGGAGTTCCTGGGTCCCACTGCTCATTTCCTCCAGTCGCAAGGAGTGCGTCTTGAGTCCTCTGCTCCGTACACACCACAACAAAATGGTGTTTCTGAACGTTGGAATCGTACTCTGGCCGACGGTGTTCGCACCCTTCTCTCTGAGTCCGGCCTCTCTCCCCTGTTCGCCTTTGAGGCCATGTGCTACATGACTTGGGTGTGGAATCGCATTCCTCATGGTCCATTACCCCGTCATGTCACGCCGTTCGAGCGCTGGTCTGGTTGTCGTGCGGACTTGCGCCTTGCTCGTGTGTGGGGCAGCATCGCCTGTGTCTGGCTCCCTGACGATCAGCGCGATGGCAAGCTGTCCGTTCGCGGTCGCCTTTATCCCTTTCTGGGCGTGTCTCACCAGTCCAAAGCCTGGCGCTTTTGGGACCCTGAGCGTCTCCGCGTTGTCGAGTCTCGTGATGCTCTCTTCTTCGAAACGCTGTTCTCCCGCGATCTTCCGCGTCGTGGCTCCTCGCCTGCATCCTTCCCTCGTGCCGGGGGGGGTGGTGTCTCTCTTGTGCCCTCTGGCGGGGGGGGTGGTGTCTCTCTTATTCCCTCTGGCGGTGCATGCATTCCCACGTCTTCTCCCTCGTCCACGTCATCCCCGTCTGCGTCGGTGCCCACTCCTGTCACGTTTGTGTCCGCACCTGCATCCACATCTCTCTCGTCGCCTGCATCATCCCCTGCACTGTCCTCTGCATCATCACCAATGTCCGCATCTGGGGCACCTCCGTCCTTGTCTGCGGCATCACCCGCAGCTTCCTCTGCACCCTCACCTGCATCACTGTCGGCGGCGCCTCTTGCAGCGTCTCCTGCGTCCTCGCCTGCCTCCTCTCCGGCTGCCTCTTCGCCCATGTCGATTCCTTCTGTCCTGGATCCAGTTGCACCCCTGCCCATGTCGGCTCCCTCTCCCTTCAGTCGAGCCCCTGGCGGTCGCCTTCGGCCCTTACCGTCGTCCTCTTTCACAGCCCCTCTTCCTCCTCGTCCTGCTGAGGCGTCACGGTCCATCCGTCTCGCTGTTCTGTCGGCTCCCACCGATCCCGTGGGTGACACTGGTCTCGACGCTCTTGGCCTGTCTGCCAGTGTGGTCCAGCCTCACACGGCCTTGGGATACTCCATGATTGCTGAGGAGCTCCACCGGGCTGTCGCGGCTGCAGAGTCTACTCCGCCTGTGCGCAGCGCCTCTGTGGCCATCGCGCTCGCTGTGCAGAGCTCCAGTGCCCTCCCACTCGAGCCCAATACCGTACGTCAGGCCCGCTCTGCTCCAGACGCTGCTCTCTGGGAGCAATCCATGCGCGAGGAGCTTGATGCTATCCGTGCACATGGCGTCTATGAGAGCGTTCAGCTGCCACCTGGTCGCAAGGCCATCGCCGCCCGCTGGGTGTACCGCCGCAAACTGAAGCCTGACGGCTCAGTTGAGCGCTACAAGGCTCGCCTTACGGCCAAGGGATTCTCCCAAGTGCCGGGCGTGNACCGTACGTCAGGCCCGCTCTGCTCCAGACGCTGCTCTCTGGGAGCAATCCATGCGCGAGGAGCTTGATGCTATCCGTGCACATGGCGTCTATGAGAGCGTTCAGCTGCCACCTGGTCGCAAGGCCATCGCCGCCCGCTGGGTGTACCGCCGCAAACTGAAGCCTGACGGCTCAGTTGAGCGCTACAAGGCTCGCCTTACGGCGAAGGGATTCTCCCAAGTACCGGGCATGGACTTTGATGCTACCTTTGCCCCTGTGGGCAAGTATACCACCGCCAAGGCACTCTTGAGTCAGGTGGCCCAGCATGACTGGGAATTGCACCAGATGGACGTCAACAACGCCTTTTTGCACGGTCGCCTCGACATGGAGATCTACTTGGTCCAGCCCCCTGGCTTCGAGGATGGTACTGACCATGTCTGGCGCCTCCGCAAGTCCTTGTATGGGCTCAAACAGTCGCCGCACAGCTGGAACCTCGAGATCTCCGCCACCCTTGAGCGTGGTGGGTATCGTCGCAGTCCGGTTGATCCGGCGCTCTTTGTGAGTGCCCCGTCGGCACCCTTCGTCGCCATTTTGGTCTACGTCGACGATCTGTTGATCGCCTCTCTAGATGCTCACGCTGTCCAAGCTGTGAAGACACTCCTCCAGTCTGCGTATAAGATGAAGGATCTTGGCCCAGCCCGTGTGTTCTTGGGCATGGAGATTGAGCGTGACCGTCAGCGGCGCATGCTACACGTGCATCAGGCCGGGTACGTTCGGACCCTGGGGGAGCGGTTTGCTGACTTGTTGGCTGCCGCTCCACATGCCTCCACACCCATGACACCCGCTGGGCAGAGGCTCCTGAAGACTATGGAACCAGCTCGTCTGGGGGAGCCTGTCGATGTCTCGACCTATCTCTCCATCATTTGTTCTTTGATGTTTCTCGGCACCACCACCCGTGCAGACGCAGCGTTTGCTGTGAACTTCCTGTCGCAGTTCTCGCAGTCCCCGCGTCGTCTCCATCTTGAGGTTGCGCTGCGTGTTGTCCGCTACATCGTGTCCACCCCCCGCCTGGGCTTGTGTTTTCGTGCCCAGCCCTCTGTCGTGGTTGAGGGATACACAGACAGCGATTGGGCACAGGATCGTGATGCTCGCAGTCGGTCTGGGTACATCTTCCTTGTCGGGGGCACAACCATCTCTTGGAAGAGCGGAAAGCAGGGTTGTGTCGTGCGTAGCTCGACTGAGGCAGAGTACGTTGCCCTGGGTGCCGGGGTCTGTGAGAGCATTTGGTTGTGTCGTCTCATGCAGCAGCTGCGCCAGCCCATTCACTGCATCACATTGCGTTGCGACAACGAAAGCACACGCCGCATCGCGGAGCATGATGGCATGCATCACACCCGTACCAAGCACATCAACATTGAGCATCACTTTGTGCGCGAGCGCATTGCTTGTGGCGATGTTCGCTTGCTTGGCGTTGGCACACGGCACCAGCGTGCTGACTTTCTGACGAAGGCGCTGGGTGGCGGCAAGTTCAAGGAGGCTGTGCATGCTGTTGGTCTTCAGTCTCTGCGCGTTGACCCTGGCTGATGTGTGTCTGACCGTCCTCGTTGTTTCTCTCTGCTGCTCGTGCNAGCACACGCCGCATCGCTGAGCATGATGGCATGCATCACACCCGTACCAAGCACATCAACATTGAGCATCACTTTGTGCGCGAGCGCATTGCTTGTGGCGATGTTCGCTTGCTTGGCGTTGGCACACGGCACCAGCGTGCTGACTTTCTGACGAAGGCGCTGGGTGGCGGCAAGTTCAAGGAGGTTGTGCATGCTGTTGGTCTTCAGTCTCTGCGCGTTGACCCTGGCTGATGTGTGTCTGGCCGTCCTCGTTGTTTCTCTCTGTTGCTCGTGCTGTTGTGTTTGTCACCTTGAGTTGTGCCCCGTACCTCCTTGTGGCGTCTGGCGTCGTCGGGTCATGGGGGAGTGTTGCTGTGTCAGTCTTGGTGACCTCTGGACTTGACGCCACTCACTCGCAGGCACACCGTGGTGGTCCACAATTACCTTAGCACACTCAGCTTCCCTTTGCACAGCTCCATGTGAACACATGAATTTTCTCGGTGGCCAGCTCCCGGAGCTCGTTTTATCAGTGACCTTGTTTTTTTGCTTTTTCTTCGTGTTGTTGTATAAGGTTGCCTTTTCTGCTTCCGCTGCTTCTTTCGGTTCGTCATTATGACAACCGAGCAGCCCGTACTGCACCCGGGACCTGGCTCTCTCTTATCTGGAAGGCAGTGACAAATTAGCTGCTAGCTTTTGCACCCTAGTGACAGGCCTGCGCAGCGGTGCACGCGCGTTGCCTAGGCGAGGGAGGATATCTGTCTCCCTCGCTCATTCTTGTTTGACTCTTCGCCTCACTTTTTCAAGCATATCTTTGCCGTCTCTCAGCCGTTTGAAGTGTCGTTTGTCACATTGTGTCTCTCACAGTGTGCTCTCTCACACAGTGTATCGCTAAGGGGGTTCTCTCATTCCCTCAGTGGGTACCATAGGCTGCCGCTCACTTTCTTGTCAAAGGCACATTACTTTTACTTAGGTTAGCTGAGGCAACCTATCGGAACGGCCGTGGATTACATCCATGAACAAAGTATTCATCATATGGTATTCACCGAACGGGTGTACCATGGTCACAATCTATGCGGTACAAGTTGGGAGGACACCTTTCGGGTGTCAATTCCACTCACTTGTGACCGAACACTTCTGAATCACAACCAGTGATCCTAGAATAACCGGTTCCTAAATATTTCTTTGGCTATGTAATCGCGCCAAGTCACGGCTGCCTGCTGATGTTCGTAATACTCTTCTCTGGGCTGCTCCTTCCTGCTATCAGTTAACATTTTAAAACGTTTTCCTCAGACAGGCACCATGAGTTGGCGTGCTACAATTTACGGGAACTTTCGGCCATGGAAGCACTGAAACTGTAGTACTATTACAGCCTGCAACATGCCTCAAATCTACATGAATCTCACTGACTGCCTTCAGGGCCATGCTACGGGTAAAAGCCCCCTTGGCATGCCGAACTGCTAAGAGAGAAATTCTTTAGTCTGTCCATCTCCGTCTCATCACTCTAGATATACAAGTGAATGCCAAAGCGTATGACTCGCCTCATAAATGGTGGGGGGTTACGAAAGGGGATCCGACAAACACAAACTACATGTCAAGTGTGAAAGGAGCTGTGCATTTTTGGGACAGTGCATATATACATTGAATGGGGAGTGGTTGGCCTATGGTGATTCTATGTCGTTTTGTGTGCACACACTGCTATAAACTGTGAGCCAATGGCAAAGTACCTCGACCAGTGCGCAGGTGAACTTTGCACCAGTCCAGTCAACAGGGTGAATGTAGCCCATTATTGGCAAACAATCATTGTTCTGGTCCTCTACTGTCCCGATGCAGGAATGAGCAGCTTTCATTGAATCAACAACTTGCATGCACTGCAGCAGTTGTGTCTTCATCTTCATCGCCATCACATTCTCATGTTCTGCAACATTGGCAATAATGTCTGGAGGACACAGTATGTGGCTGAACATGCTATAAGTCCTCTGATTTCTCTCAAATCCCCTGTGGTTGCTCTCATGCTTTTCCTGCCACCAGTTACAGTGCCACCTTAGCTGCTGATGCTGCTGCTGCTGCTGCTTCTTCTTCTTCTTCTTCTTCTTCTTCTTCTTCTTCTT
>SZWC01008730.1:39603-65192 GCA_023375785.1 Penium margaritaceum
CCCCCCCCGGATCCTCCCCGTCCCTCGGCAGCTGCCGGAATCTGGGGCGGATTCTGTGAACTGTGCAGCCGCTGACGTGAGGCTTGACATAAAAGCCTTGACGACTCCACTGAGGCATCGCAACTGAAACGTATCGCGATGCGGCAAGCGTGAGGCTATCGCGCAAGGATGGTGTGCGCTGGCGCGTTCAAGAGCCGGCACCGCGATCCGACATCAGCCCTTTTTATCTTCGAGGATGCTTCGTTGATGGGAGCGCAATGGAACAGCCGGCGTGGCGGATATCTGCCGTTTGGCTGACTCGTCCGCGTGCGCCGACCGACTGAGGACGGCCAGGCTAGCGGGTTGGGACGCTCGCACTGACGTCGGCCACATTGTGAACCATCGAAAGAAAACTATTCGCTACGTCCACGAGACTCGCTGAATGCCCTGCTGTGTGAAGTGGATGACAACAGCACCCTATTGCCTCGGACTCACGTCGGTCCAGAGGACGACCATTTTTCGAGCTGTTGTCCTCGGGACGTTGCTGTGCCTCAAGAGTCGCTAGGTGGACCATATCCAGTAGAGGTCAGTAGCTCGACAGGCTGTAAAGGCATTGCGGACATCTGGTTGCTATCTGCCAAGCTTAGCGGAAATCCGATGCGAACCCTTACCTGCCCTTCGTGACTCTCCAAAAGCGGACCCGGCCTCGGCCAGGCAACCGTGACAAATTTTTCCTTCTGTTGGTCCATGCACTGGAGGGCCAAATCTGGCGTCTCACGTGCGCGAAGTCTAGCATGTAGACGTCAGCGTGAGGTTGCAAGTATCCGGAATCTCAGGAACACCGAACAGTTTCCATCAATAAGCAATGCGACAAGTCCCACACTTCTGGCGAGATTACAGGATCTTGTGACCTGCATTCTGCGATTTGACTTATCATTACTATCATTGGCGGTTACGAAGAATATCTGGACTCGACTCGGTCAGAATAGTGACCGACTCTAAAACACCCTGCCTACATAATAAGCGAGACCTGAACAAACCCTTCCTTTTACAGGCAAACCTCGTAACGAACTACACCTAGAAACTCAATATTTAGGGGGTGTGCAGTTGCATTGGAGATGAAACTGAGATGTAAACATCGCAATCAAACCGCAGCTCTCTACAGTAATAGAAACGGTCTTTTTCATCTGGGGCCCGTCTTTCGAAAATATTATGCTTGCGCGGAGCCCGCGCGCCGCCTTTTCCGAGCGGCTCGGGTAATTACAGCTCCGGAGCCCTTGCGAGCTGACCCCTGCCGCGAAGAATGCCGGCTGCTTCGTTAGTTCGCTCGCGAGGGAGGGAAAACGATGACGTTTGTTCGAAATTGCGCGTGCACGACGTGGAGATGACCCGGCCGAGGACGGCCCACTGATTATTTTTCCTGCAAATGCCAGTGGAGTAAAATGTGAAAGAAAAACACAGTTGGCAACCCGGTGAGTCAGTTTGATAAGAAATGTACGCATAGTTATTTCAGATTTTCACATAAATAAGGAAATTTCACATTTTTTAACGTATTTGCGTTCATCCGTGAAATCATTGTGTCCATGGCAAATACATCCCCTGTAATTGCACATTTTCATGTGTAATAAAGAACTACATGAAGTGGTGCCTTGTTTTATATAATAGGAATTATTATAACACCATATTTTATAAATATTTTAGAGTTATTTATCAATTGCTTGAACCATTTCACGATATTATAACACTTCAACCCCTAAAACTCATCAAACATTGACATACTTCATGTGTGGTTGTCGACATTGTGCTCCTTTAAAAAAGCCTATATCTTAATGCTTCACAATATCTTTCAGTTATATTTATATTTACATCTATATCAGTATATAATTATATCTGTATCTATATATGTATCTATACATATATCTATATCTATATATATATATATGTATATATATATATATATATCTATAACTAGATCTATATTTACATCTATGTCTATATCTATATCTATACCTATATCTATATCTATATCTATATCTATATATATATCTATATATAGCCATATCTATATCTATATTTATATCTATATGCGTATCTTTATCTTTATCTATATCTATATCTATATCTATATCTTTATTGATATATATATCTATATCGATATCTATCCATATCTATATCTATATTTATATCTAGATGTACAACTATATCCATATCTATAAATAAATTTACATATATTTCTACATCCATATCCATATCCAGTTCAATCTACAATGTTCGTTCCGTGAGGTATAAATCTTCATGTTTTAAGCCGCTTTTGAGTGGGTTCTAGGGTCATATGAGCGAAAAAAACAAAAATTTCACAACACCATTGTGAAATATCGTCTTTTCAAAAGCATAAAAAAATTCAGAAACGATTTTAAATCACAGTGCATAAATTTTTGAAAGAATATAAATCATGTTTTACAAAAATATTTATGTTGAAGTCTAAAAATAATGATGTGTACGTTTCTTATCACTGACTTACCGGGTTGCTAATTGTGTTTGTCTTGCAGGCTTTAATCCACTGGCGTTTGCAGGAAAAATAATCAGTGGGCCGTCCTCGGCCGGGTCATCTCCGCGTCGTGCACGCGCAATTTCGAACAAACGCCATCGTTTTCCCTCCCTCGCGAGCGAACTAACGAAGCAGCCGGCATTCTTCGCGGCAGGGGTCAGCTCGCAAGGGCTCCGGAGCTGTAATTACCCGAGCCGCTCGGAAAAGGCGGCGCGCGGGCTCCGCGCAAGCACAATATTTTCGAAAGACGGGCCCCAGATGAAAAAGACCGGTAATAGAAATGTTGGAATCGCATTGACGTCATTTTCGTACAATAGGTTGTTGTCACCGAAATCTGTGCTGAACCTCGCAGCAACGAGCACGTTGTTTCGACCGGGCGCTCCTAAATCGCACTTGCAGCGCAAATGTTGTTAGGTTGGTGTCACACCGAACGAACTCAACTCACCGCGGGAAGTTGCGGTGAGCGGAGTTCGTAGGGCCGATCAACTCGTTCGTCGCAAACCGTGTCGAACGTGCTCGATCGACTCGATGGCGCACACTTGAAGTTCATTCAGCAGCAGCGTGACACATTCCGAAAGCAAGTACCATTCATATTTTGACCTTTTTTTGTCATGTTCGTCAAAGTGGAGTGACGTCGTGCACGCGATGACGTGGCTCGCTTGGATGACGTCACTGTCCATGTAAAGACAAGAGACTTGAGTCAGCGGCGGTTCGGCCGACAACTTTTTGTCCGAAATTTCCGTGACCGAGGAGAGTTGCGAGGAGTTGCTACACCTTGAGGGGTGTAGCAACTTTCTAGCAACTTGTCGACGGCGCCCAACAGTTCGCGCGTTTATTGAGTGGTGCGACTCGCCAACATGGGTCAACGTTGACAGTCTTGCGTCGGAATTTTTCTGGAAGTTTCTGTCAGTGCTTACCCGCCGAGGCGAGTTGCTACCGGCTCTGGTGTGACCGCAGATGCATAATGACGACTTCCAACTCGTCGTTTTTTTGTGAGAGGGAAGTCAGAACGCGGCTCGGAGTTGCTACGGGGCGGTATGACACCAGCCTGTGTTTTTATCACCATGTACTTTCTCAGCGGGACACCAGTAAGCTCGTGGAATGTTGGTTTTTAAAACAAATCCCACTAGTGGTGAAATACAAACATCCTGTGCGGCAACGTCACCCATTGGCATCATCCAGCTGTATATTTTACAAAACATTTCAAAATAATATCGCGACACATCGCGTTGTGATGCAACTACATGGTCGGGGGCAATTGAAGTGAAGCATTGCATCACGGCCAAAAATCGGTCTAGAAAGACCAAACTTACGAACATCACCCCTTTGTTTTTACGTTGCACCTGAATAGTTGATCAATGAAAATATTTTTATGATCGCGTGAAATCTTGGCTCGACCACGGTGCAAACGCTGGTGACAGGTGCTGACGTCATTTTTGTAGTTTAGCATTCATAGTAGTCGCGAGTGAGTTTCCCCCATGGCGTTACATTCATCAGCAATGCAACTACACACCCCCTTAGATGTCGTGCGGCAAAATGGAGTTCCTAGGAACTCGAATTCGAGGGGTAATAAGGAACACAATACAGTCAGACTTGATATGGCTGATGCTAGTTCCGTACCAGCAACTTCGTTCTGGCCCATGGTACCCAGTTTTGTTCCTAGTTCGTATCTGTCGCGGCAAGTAACGTCGCGAGTTTCCGCTCGCGACGGCGTCGTGGACGCGTACCATGTCCTTGCACCAGAAGACTTACCGTGTCAGACAAACATTCACTTTAGAAAGAACTTCGACCGGACGTGTCCAAAGCCGTCGCCAAAACATAGCGCTCTCTCATTCGGTTAGGGAAATCGTCTTGAAGAAATTGGACGTTTCTCATTGGTGCCACGTAGGACCCTCGTTTTGTGATTCGATAGGAAAAAATCCATCGCGAGTCAGCTTGTCTCCGGCTATCCGGACTGGGCCACTTCAAGAAAGCAACGCTAGCCCTCCGAGGAACAGCCGTCACGGACCGTCGTGAAGAAGTGTCTAACTCGACGGTCCGTGATGGCTGTGTCTCGGAGGGCTAGTTATGCCCTCTTACGTTGGCCCATTCCGGATTGGAAGACGCAAGGACATTCACGACTTGTTTCGCGTCCACGAATCAGCATGCAAGGCACCGACGCATCCCTAATGGGAATCGTCATTTGCTTCACGACGATTTTGATCGACCAATAAGAATCTGACTTTGTTTCGCGACAACTTTGGACACGTCCGCTCCAAATGTTTCTCAAAATATCATCGATCTGACACACTACGTCTTCTGATTTGAGGACATGGTATGTGTCCTTCACGACGTCATCGCGAGCACAAACTCGCGATGTTATTAGTCGCAACAATTGTGTCGCAGATGAAAGCTACGGTGTTCAAGGGTGTGTTGCTAGCAACACCCAAGAACACCCCCAACCAAATTCCTATGACGACAACGTTATGAGGTACCCCGTTCCGGATGTTGGAAAACGCTATCCACCCCGATCGAAGGATTTTGATTTTCATTCGCCCCGTCTTTCGAATTTCGACTTCCATAAGCCCCGACTTCAACACTTTGATCTCAAGACGTCCAACAGCCACAGTGTTGTTGACGAGGTACCGCGACAGGTACATGGTCATTGTCCATACGTTTCCATTTTGCGACTTCAGTAGCGTCTCTCAATGTAGACATGTTATTGCTATCAAACATGTTTCTGAAGGAAATGAAACCTTCCAAAAAGGCGCGGCGGAGGGGGGGTAGGGGGATGGGGGGGATGGGCGGATACATTGTAGAACGTTATTTGGGGGGGTGTAAAAAACAAACATGCGAGCAATTCAAGAACGACACATGACGATGGGAGGACGTGTTCCGAGATGTACAAAGAATACTTGAATTACCATAAACGACTCAATAAGGAAACGGGGTATGTTATGATGTTGTAACGTAACAATGTACCCCTCATGTCGGGGTATATTGTAACATAACAATGTACCCCGCATGACATCACGGGGTTTCTTCTGATCAGATGAGTTTAGACGGGGCTTTTGGTGATCCAAAGATGAAAGGCGGGGCGACCTACTTTCAAATCACTAGCGATAGGGGGGTTTGGTGAGTTTGGTTTCTCAACCCGAGGTATCTAGATATTTTCTTCTTCTTATGAACGCGAGAGAGTTCTTCATGCAAATTTCGTCACTTTTCTTTTGGTTCATGCTTGCCTCTTTGACAGCTATCTATCTGACCGGCAAGGTCACACACGTGCCATCTACACTCACTAGCGATGGCATCGACCAGTAGCAGGACCGCAGATCCCTATCAACTGCCCTGGTTCGTCACTTCTTATGGCTAGAGCCGTTTTAGATTTTTTACGACTCGCAGTACTTCATTTCCGCGTGTTGAGCTTGTAAGTGGTTGAAAGTGGAGTGCGGCTGCGAACACAACAAAAAATAGGCTACATTGGGGCACTTCGCTATTCGAACTATGTTCAACGATGTCGGTAGGAAATGTAGTAGAAAGACATCCGCACTAGTCTTCAGCGTCGTCGGAAGTTGTCGGGGATGACGTCAGAAGTGTTCCTAGTAACTCTTAGGAACGCATGCAGTGTCGATGCTTTTTCAAACACTAGTCCTTATGAACTCCATTTTGTCGCACGGTCCCTTACCTATTGCAGACGAAAAGTAAAAGTGCTTGGTTATTGCAATCAATAAAAAATTGGTATCGATTCTCCATGATGGGTTGCATTCAGGGTCATGAACCGATTCACCTGATTTTGATTTGAATTAGGGTACATATACGGATTACCCAGAAAATTCAACGATACATATGCCCAACACGGTGATTGGAAGAATATTACTATCTTATCCGACATTCAAAAGAAGAACACTCCCCTACCAACTGGCCTACGAATATTGAAACTTAGTCCGCGAACAGCAAGAAATTGCAGCATGTCGACGTTACATGCGATGCAACGTCAACATGTTGATGTTGATCGTTTCGTTGCACATTCATAAGCCCCTTGTTTGAGGGGCTTGTGAAAATGTTTTTGGAGGTTTGCGTGTAGTTTGCATTGGGGGTCCAAGACTCCCCATGCGTTGAATGGGAACCTGTTGGGCCTCGCTTCCGCAGGGCCTAGTACGAGCCCGCACAAAAATAAAACCATAAAACCCCAAATGTAATTCGAGGTAGGGTGACTACGGTTTGCATGTACAACATTTGGATTATGCGAGTTAGGCTAAAACAACATAATGAATGTTTATGCTCGATCCCAAAAACGGGCGATTTCGCTCAATCGCGATTCTTGCGTGGGAGCGAGAATCGCAAGGGGGTCGACATGCCCCACCTCGCTTCGCTCGATCAGCGACGCATGCCGTTGATCGAACATGGTGAAGCGAGTGGATAGGGCAGTTCTTTTTTTTAGTATGCCGGGTAATGCGTGAACATATTTTGTTCGTTAGGTACAGCGTCACCAACCCCCTCACGGATCGGATAGAAGGGTTATTATGCCCTTCAAATTATACATTTCAGAAGTGGTAAGCGACGCGATTGTTCCGGCCGAGACGTACACAAGCCCCTAAAACTCATGAGTGAGCATTTCTGTCCTTACATTTACGGCCCACCGTGCGGCGACTTCGAGATTTTCCCACCGTTCGGCTGAGTATATTTTGGCCAACTTCCTCGACTTCTGGTGTTCCGTCCCTGACAACTTCGACCACCACCCACAATGGTCGAACATAAGTGTCACGGACCATAACGATGTTTTTACATCGTTTGGTCGACTTCTCAACGATGCTCGAATTTCAAAATCAAGCGACCAGATATCCTCGAAGCCCCCCGGCTTCTCGGCAAAGCTTCTCAATTCCGCCACTCACGGCGCGACCTTGTACGGGTCGCTCGGCTCGAATGCCAATCACCCAAATTATGCCTCATTCTCATTGTCGACATTGTATAAATGTGCTCGACTCAATCGACACTTATCATCGGAATACACATACTACTCATCAACTGTATAGATGTGCTCCATTTGTCCCGAGCACACGAATTGTCTTTTGTCCCGCACCTCATCCCAATGAACCACATACGTTCCGCTCGGTGTAATACTTGGTATCAGAGCACAACGGCGCCAGACAGGCAACCGTCACATTAACCTCCTGGCGACAACCTTACACGAGTTCTCAGTGCATCTCCACCGTTTAAAGCATCGCAAACTTCACAACGACAATGGTGAACGGAGCGAGCGCAATCGACGATGAGCAACAATCCCTGGCAAGCACTCCGATGATGCCGGAACAGCAGTACGTGAACATCGACGCTCTCCGGGTGAACGAGGCACCAGTGACAACCTTCACGGCGAATGATACAGCACCGATGAACCTAACGGCCAACCCGGTGATAGACCCCTCACGCTCAGTGAATCCCTCGCCCACGCCAGAGCTTATTGGGACGACACCTGGCATAGTGAGAGGCACCAGCTGACAAGCACAAATCAATGAAGACATTTACCAGAATTTGTTGGGACTCGAGAGCCCCAACACCCGTCTGCTCCAACGACTCAATGTGACAATGGATGAGCTTTGAGTTTCTTGCACCCGTGAAGTAGTGCTCATTGAGAGAAATTTGCAACTCTCAAGTGAACCCCAAATTTGACCAGCACTCCTCGAGCCGTTCAATCCTGCAAATTCCAAGTGACCAACGGTCACGATGTGACTAACGAGTTTTGAGGTGTACTTCACTACTGCTGGGATCAACAGCGAAAAAAAGAAGGTTGACCTCGGGCCCTCGCCTTTGCATGGCACGGCTTTGAGTTGGTGGTCCGATCTAAAGACCATCCAACGGCAACAAGAGACCGACAAAGCTGCATCAAAGGCTCTCACGACCGCTCTCACATCGTCAACCGCAAGCATACAACCTCTCGAGTAAATCAATCCGACGTGGTAGGATTCCCTCACGCCGCCAGAAACATGGAGTGACTTTACGCACACTATACTCTCTCACTTTGGGAAGCTAAACGAGAAGTCTGACGCACGGTACAGACTCCAACGTCTACGTCAACAGTCCAACGTGGCAGAGTACACCCGGTGTTTCTACGAGATCATCACCAGCACTGAACTCACCCTCCGTGAACTGTACTTCTACAACAATGGCCTGAAACAAGATAACCATAAAAAATTTGCCATATTTGGCATTCATGATGACCTTCCGCGGATGATCGCTGCAGCTGACCACATCGACAGCGTCCACTACAACACTCTGATGCAGGAATCCAATGGTTGGTGTCCCCAAGGCCACAATCCTTACCATGGCAAAGGGAAGTCCCAGTCGGCGGAAATATTGTCTTTTATGGAGATCAACACAGTCAATTAGCACAATCAACGGCTCTGCTAACCTGCGGAAAACCTGGTTGCGTTTCACGCGACTGCTGAAAGCGGCAACTGTAAGCCAAAAGGGGAGGGGATGAGTCGCAAAAAATAGTAAGGAGTCAAGAAACAGCGAAGGGTAGGAGTAGACGGCGATGCTCCTTTACGGTTGGAAAAATCAACGTCGACCGATCGCCCAACCGAGCGACTCACATTTTCGCAGACGAAGTTTCTTGAGATCACTACGTTTGACGAGGGGTACGAGGATAACCAACCGGTGATACTGCTATGAGTGCAACCAAAGGGTTGTGAAAGCAGCAAAACGGTACCGGCACTACTAGACGGGGGAACTTCTCACTCTTTTGTCAGCAATGACATGGTTTGAAAACTATATTTGCAGACCAAACCGTGAGTTTTTTAGGAAAAATTTGTCGAATAACGATTGCAGATCCGTCGACTTCGCAAACCACTCTGACTACAAATTGGATATATGTAGGACATGACGGTTTGGAGGGCTTGCCCAATGAGCGACCACAAAATCATCCTCAAGCAAGATTTCCTGTATCGGCACGATCCGTAGGTTGATTAGACAACATAGCAGTGTACATGAGAATTAATGGCATGAAATGAAACTTGCCTCTAGTTGAGTGACCCACGATGCAACGGCAGTTATGGGAAGCAACATTGGTGGAAGAAACGGAGGAAGTTATAATAACAAAAAAAACAATCGATATCTCTCAACGTGGCCAAGTGATACTTGAAACGCGGTGCTCAAGCGTGGCTAATCCACCTGAAAGTAGGGGAAGCAGAAAAAATCACAACTATCAAAGCAACACTAACGGCATCGACATCTAAGAAGTTCACAGCTATACCGCAAGAGTTTGCGAAGCTCATCGGGGAGTTTGAAGGGGTTTTCCTCAAAGAACTACCCCAAGAGGTACCACCACAACGCAACATCGACTATCAGATAGACTTGAAGTCGGGCTACAGACCAATGGTGAAAGGGACCTATCAGATGAGCGACCATGAGCAGACCGAACTCAAAGAGCAGCTGGGTGAGATGCTCGAGCAAGGGTTTATCCGACCCTCCATGTCACCTACGTATCACCCGTACTTTTCATAAAAAGAAAGCAGAGAGAGAGAGAGATGCAGATGTACGTGGACTACTGAGCGTTGAACAACATCACCATCAAGAACCACTATCCCCTCCCATGAGCAAATGAACTTTTTGACCACCTTCGTGGAGCCCAAATTTGTAGCAAAATCGACCTACGCAGTAGCTACAGTAGTGATCTTGGTTTTGCGGTTTCTTTAAGAATTTATGTGTTCCATATTTTTGTTCACGGAATTGGCCAAAGTAATAATTTGGGTGGCACCTTAGGATTCGTTCAACGAAAATATGTGTTCCTTATACTTGACGGTGAACCGGTACGACTCACAAAGCGAGCTTCCGAGGGGGGTGAATCTTACCCCCGACGAACGTCCTTCTTGCTCCTCGTTTACCGAAGAACTATAGTTCATACATACGCGAGTCGACACGTGGGAATTCACTAACTTCCTCAGTTGGTTTTTGTGCCAAGTACGCTGCGCGATTCGACACCTACTTATGGTCGACATTTGACATCTAAAAAATCCAACACTTGTCATGCCCTCTACGGTGCGCCATCAAAACTGACCAGCTGTAGATCTTGTGCTTTCAGAAGTGCTGCTAGTGAATCTGTTCCTCATCATTCATCCTGGCATCTGTCACACCGAATCAATTCCACTCTCATCAGCCACCACCATGGAGCGCTTTTTACAGAAGGTGTCCCTAGAGGAGCGCTCTCACTGTATCACGGCGGCTGTCTGCCAAGGCCCACTTACCTGTCCGCCTCCTTCCAGGGGGTCCATGGGGAGACCTCGTAAGGTCGGAGTCCTCGCTGGCGATGCATGTCCATCAATCGTTGTGGCATGCAACACGTCATACACTTCAGTGTATGACGTGCATTCACGTTCGTTGATTTCTTCGTTCCCTGTTTCAAGCACCGTACCACTGGTATTGCGGGCGCCTCTGGTCGCTTCACTTCAAATTTGCATCGATGACGGCGTCGGTTGCTCGAAGGACCACAAAGCGAGGGACATTCACATGCAGCAGGAGCAGCAGTAGCTCAAGGAACAACAACAACAGGAGCAGCATTCGAGTTTCCGACCCCTCTTTGTCCACCTACGTACAAGGAGAAGGGCAAGGCCAATGTCTTTGACAATGGTCCAAGACCATGCAAGGACACTACACGTGCGCCTTGCGCACCAGTGACTCGGATGCAATCTAGAGCACTGCGCATCCACGCCACACCAGCTGCTACATGCAACAGCAACAGCGACGACTCAACCATCAAAATTTTGAGCAATGAAGACAATACTGCCAGTGCTGACAGCAACAGCAACGGCAGCGGTAGTGGCAATAACAGAGCCACGTCAGAGCAGTGCAATGATGACAGCACGGAAATAAAGGTGCTTGTCCTCCAGCTTTCCTATGCAATGACAACATCCGACCCTGGCAGCGGAGCTTCCTCATCCAAGAGGGACCCGAACTGCAACTGGTTTGGTATTGGTCATTTCACGACCATCTACCAAGCTATGAAGCAACACAAAATGGCATTCACTTCCGTGAAGCATCTTCGCCAAACGTTCCGTACCTCCGACGAACATTGCTTCTACGATCGTCTGTCGCCATCGACGGTCGCCGGGTGGTTCGAGGCAGGTACTCTCGTCCTAAAGCCGTAGTACAAAGGTGTAGTTTTAGCTTCCTTGGCATCGACGGTCAGCACCCCCATCTCCAAGAACTACAAGCGTAAACATGGGTACCCGGGGAAGTAGGCTTGGTTGGCAACGAGGCCCGAGATCAACAAAGAGATCAAGACTATCCTTACCATTGCACATGCGGCTATGAATGCTGTAAACAGCAAGACCATCGGAAAGGAAATCCGCGGGGTCATCGTCCGCCACGCGCCAGACGAACTCCACGAGCTTTCAATCGCTCATAGATGAGAAAGTTCGTGAAAAGCGTTTTGGGATGGTCGTAGCGTTGTGGCACTACGGTGGCGTAGAAACTGCTCGCTGATTGGGAGCACCGCGTCCTCAAATTTCATCAATGTGCAGCTCTCATGATGAACCTTTACAACATTAAACTGTTCTTTGTTGTGAACGGTGATCATACTGGAATCTAGTTGATGCCGAGCACTGACAGTAATTACGCACCCCAGGGTTCCAAGGACATGGGTATCCTTGGGCTGGACGACAAGCACCAGATCACGACGCTCTTCTCCTGCACCATGATAGGAGAGATGCTCCCCAAGCAGTCACTCCTACGTAGACCCAACGTGCATCATCTGACCGACGCTGGTCATCTTCTTACCTTCGCGTCCAACCATTGGACACAACGAGGGAGTGGATCCAAGGGGTGGCCCAATCGTACTACAGCCGCATGTGCGCCGAGTTGCGCATCACTGGGGGACAATCTACATGCTGCTTGAGCTAGATGCATGGCATCCGCATGCATGCACCTCGTTCCAGCAGTGGCTCATGCATAACCATCCGCACATGCACACCTACTACATTCCTCCTGGGTGCACATTTAAAGCGTAGCCGTGTGATATTGGCCTCATTTGTCCACTAAAGAACAAGATTGAGGAGTTGTATGCGGCATGGGACGCTGACCGCACTCGCACAAGGCTAGCCACTACCATAGGCATGTGCATGTTGAAAGAGGAGGCGTAAGGGTGGTTTTCCGATGCATGGCAGTTCATTAAGACAGAGGACATGGTCATGTCGGCCAAGTCGAAGATAGGATTCCCTCAAGTGTTCACCAGGGGCTTCCAGCGCGATGCCGCGCCATTCATTGGGGAGCTCCTCTTTGCAGAGGACCCGGTGGAACAGGAGGACGTCGTAGTGTGACTGAAATTTGTTGGAAAATGGATGTTTCCGGTGTACCGTCTTGTTCTTGCAGACATCACCAACCCGTTGCTATTCGGTACTTTGTTGGAATCTGTTGCACTCTATTGCTGCTCGGTACTTTCCAGTGTAACTTCATAGACGTTGTCCGACCTAACTGCAACGCGAAAATTCTCCACTTCGTCGAATTTCGTCGAAATCGTTTCCTTGTCATGCCTCCACGTGGTCACATAAATCCCAATGACAGAAAAACTTTGTTGAAAGAACCCATGTTGTGACTGAAATTTTAGTATTTTGTCCACAAAAAACAATTCTTTAATGGTACCAAAGGAATTCGATAAAAAACTTTTTGAACCCAAGACACCCAACTATTAGTTTTAATCAAATATCAAAATCAGTAGAGTATCATCAAAACCACGTACCCTAATGAACATTGATTTCGATTATTTAGCAGAAGCATAATTAAACCGACAAAGTTTTTAGAGGTCAGTAATTATTTCAGGGGTACCTTTAAATTCGACGAAAACTAGTGGATAGACCCTTAAATTTGACGACTGTTTCGAGACATTTTTTTAATTCGACGACAGACTGATGTCGAGGCCGTTTCGAACGTTTGGATTCCAATGGTCGAACGGTCGAATGGCGCGAACGCGAACAGTCGAGGCGGAGACGTTTGACAGCTCGACATTTGCGGCTGCTAGCTACCCTATCCATGCCCACCTTTCGGCCTGCATGCACTTCTAGCCTTGCATACAGTCACACTTGTCAGACAGTGTATGATCCAGTCATACGTCTCAAAATGGACCGCTTCCTTGCCAAGGTTACTCCAAAAGAGAGGACACGCAGGCTCATGCAAGCTACCAGGCAGGGCCCTCCTGCACGTCCCCCGATGCCTCGTCGTCCACTTGGACGCCCTCGCAAGCTGACAACCTTGACTGTCGACGACTCCGTCGGTCCATCCACAGTTGCCGAGGGATGCTCGATGTACACAGAGCCTGCTACTACTGAAACTACTCCACTCTCCCTTCCCTCTAATGTGCCTCTACTTATAGCACAATGCGCAATCCCCATGCGCAAGCTGTCGGATCCACCACCCACAACAGAGCCCCCTCCGCGCGTGTGGAATTACAGTCCCGGTACCGGCCCATCGCGTAGCAACAACGACATCCACAACGATAGTGAGCAGCAACCTCTAGAACCCCTCGTGACCCCTGAGCGACGTCCGCCAACGGCTGAGGAGAAAGGCAAAGCCCCCGCCATGGATTCCCCGCCAAAGCGGAAGTATTCGCATCCAGCTCGCAGGGCCCGTTCTGCGAGTGTCATCATCAACGACGGCCTCGTCCCAGAGGGAAATACCCCTCATCCTGCTCTTGATTTCGGGACTCCACACGTGTAGAAGTAAAAAAATGCTTCTGCACCACCCATCATTGATGTTTCCTCCACATCCGACGACCCAGAAAAATTGAGCAGCAGCAGCGACGACGGCAGTCATCGGACGATTCAACGGATACCGAGTGCCTACAGTTGTCGATCTCTCAACGGGATCCTCATCGGCCAGCTCCAACGATCGCAATCGTGGCCGCTACTGCGACTGGTTTGGAAGCGGGCACTTCCAAACCATGTACAAGGCATACAAGGCACAGGGTTCGGCATACGCAGCTATCTAACACCTCAAGAGGGCATTTCGTACCCGTGATGGGTACTCCGTTTTCGACCGTCTAGCTGCATCTACCGTCCATGGCTGATTTGTAAACGACACCAACGTCCTCAAACTTCAATACGAAGCAGCGGTCATCGCATCTATCGCCGCGGACCCCTCAGTACCTGTCAGCAAGAAAAAGAAAAAACACGGCTCAACCGGCAAGCGCGCATGGATGGCCGATAAACCTGCTGTCCTTGCGGAAATCAAGAAGCTCCTCACCCATGCCCACAATGCTGGTCACGCCCTCGTTTCGAAGGGCATCCGATGCGAGATTCGAGGGATCGTTGCGCTGCATGCGCCCGACGAACTACACCGCATGGGACTACGCGCGTTCAATCGCACGTGGGTCCTTCGCTTCATCGGCAATGAACTTGGATGGTCATGGCGCTTCACAACCACCGCTGCTCAAAAGGTTCCTGAGGACTGGGAAAGCCAGGCCCTCACCATGCATCGCCGAGCGGCGTGCATGGTGACTCTTTTTAGCATCACGCCGTTTATGGAGCTCAACACCGACCACACTGGCGTACAATTGATGCCAATGGCTGGACACACCTACGCACCACGCGATGCCGACAACGTCGGCATCGTTGGACACGAGGACAAACGTCAGATTACAGCAGTTGTCACATCGAGCATGAATGGACACCTACTCCCGATGCAGCTGGTTTTTGGAGGAAAAACCGCTCGGTGCCTGCCACGTGGCGAGAAAGCGATAGCATTGACTGATGCCGGCTGGAACTTGACGTACATGCAATCCCACTGGGCGAACGGCGAGACCACGAGGGAGTGGGTGCATAAAATCGTCCATCCCTGCTACCGCAGGATATGCAAGGCCCTCGACGTCCGTGAGGGAGAGGCACATCTCCTCCTTGTACTGGATACTTGGCGTCCGCAGTGTAGCGGAACATTCCAGTCATGGCTCACAGACAACTTCCCTTACATACATACAGTGTACATCCCCGCCGGCTGTACGCCAAAGGCACAGCCAGCGGATGCGGGCATCATCCGTCCATTTAAAAACAAGCTGGAGGAGCTCTTTTCACAGTGGGGTACGGACTGGTCGGCAGAGGGGGGGAGCATGCAGTTAGGGATGCAAGTGCTCAAGGAAAGCGAATGTGGGTGGTTTCTGAATCCATGGCTGTACGTGCAGGAAAGCGAGTCCATGGTCAAGAACGCATGGGCTCGTTCCAACTTTCCTCGCGTGTTTGATCCTGCCTTTCAGAGAACAGCGATACCATTTGCAGGGCGTCTCCTTTTTTTTAACGATGTGTCGGAGGAGGAGGACTATGTGGAGTGATGTCTATGTTTGCCATAATAATGGCCTTCACTACTACTTTGTATTTCTCTCTCGCAAACACTTTGCACATGTCCCGACTCCATCGTGCTTGTTGTCTGCATCGAACTAAAGACAAGAAAAGAAATGCCTTCCACCAGACTCGAGCTCATGTGTTTGTACACGCGGAAAAAACCTTTCCAAGGAATACGTTCACCAGAAGAAAAGAAAGGAATGGGAGTATAGTTGTGTACATGGACCCGGTTCATATTATGTGGAAAATTTACATGTAGAACGTTGATTTCGATCATTGCATTCTAGAATTATTTTGGCGGTACTTTTAAATTCGATGAAAAGTCGTTTTCGACCAAATTCGACCATGCTATAAATATTAATCATCGAAATCAAAGTTCATTAGGGTATCTAGTAAGGACAATATTCTACGCAAGATATGCACATTTGAGTTCACGATCATGCTGTTCGGACTCACAAACACCCTTACAACACTTATGGTGGCAATAAACAAAGTTTTTTGCTTGTACCTCAACGACTTTATCGTCATATACCTCGACGACATCCTTGTGTACACATGCAGTGGATATCTCCACAAATTTCTTGACAGTTTACAAAGAGACATATTCTTCGGAAAACTCTTGAAGTGAGACTTTGGTCGCCATTCNTCGGACTCACAAACACCCTTACAACACTTATGGTGGCAATAAACAAAGTTTTTTGCTTGTACCTCAATGACTTTATCGTCATATACCTCGACGACATCCTTGTGTACACATGCAGTGGATATCTCCACAAATTTCTTGACAGTTTACAAAGAGACATATTCTTCGGAAAACTCTTGAAGTGAGACTTTGGTCGCCATTCGATCGAGTTCTTGAGCCACATCACCAGCGGGGGGACGTATTACCATTGATCCGAAAAAGAGCGGAGGAAGTCACTCATTGGCCGACACCCACAAATGTTTAGGATGTACAGGTGTTTTTAGACTTTTGCAACCACTACCTTCGATTCGTAAAGGATTACGTCTGAGTGTCAGCGCCCCTCTCCGGGGATCTCACCCGAGAGCAACATCCAACTCCCAAACAAGCCCCAAATGCAAAAAAAAACACTTCCCGTACCATTCAAACATGTGAACTACAAATCACCAACCATTATAATGTGGCTGACGTGTTTGGAGGTGTAATTCACCAATGTTGGGGTCAGCAACGACAAAAAGAAAGTTGACCTCGCGGCCTTGCCTTTGCATGGCACAACTTTAAGTTGGTGGTCCGACCTAAGGTTGGTGATCCATCCAATGACAACAAGAGACCAATAGATATTGACCAACGGCTCGCGCGATCACTCTTAGGCACTAACTGCAACGCGCAAAAACTACCTCTTCAGTAGATCAATCCAATGTGGCAAGACTTGCCGGCCTCCGTCGGAAAATGGGACAGACTTCACGCGCGCCGTACTCGCATGCTCTGGATAAATCAACGAGAAGTCCAACGAATGGTAGAAGCTTCAATGCTTGCATCAGCAATCAAGCATGGCAGAGTGCACCCAACATTTTTTCAAAATCATTGCTAGAAGTGACCTCATCCCTGACGAAATATGTTTCTATCCTAACAACGGCCTCAAGCGCAAAATCTAGTGAGCAGTTACCATGTTCAGAATCCAAGATGACCTTTTGTAAATAATCCTAGCACCTGATTGCATCGATAGCACCGACTACAAAACGAGGATGCAGGACTTTAACGACTGGCGACCCCAAGGCCAAAATCCATACCGTGGTAGTGGAAAGTTGCAATCCATGGAAACCTCGTCTTTGATGGATATTGACGCAGTCAATCAATGCGATCAATGGCTGTGCTTGACATGCGAGAAACCGGGGCACATCGCGCGTGACTGTTGTGAACAAAGGTAACAGACCAGAAGAGGGAGGAAGTTGTAGAGAAAGAATGGGGATTGAAAGAACGGCAATGGGAAAGGGTACACGTCACTCCTATCCGGTCAAAAAAATCAACAATGACCAGTCCCCATTCATTTTAGCATTGAAACACGTCAAAAGTGTTCTGTTCGTGAAATTAAAAACTTTCCAATAGTAATTAAATTTTGGAAAATGATGAATTTAGAGTTATAGACATTATGCGACTCTTCTTGCTTTCCACCATGTATGACCACGATACTTGTTTTTTTCACACAACACTTGTTTGTTGAACAAACAAGCAAGCGAGCATTGTTCGACACCCACGCATTGTTAACAATTGTAGATCGATGACAGTGCGCAAGGCGCATTGATCCCTGCACACTGTCATCGATCAGCCATCGCTGAAAGTGTGCAAGGATCAATGCACCTTGCACAAGGCTCGGTGCAAGGTTCGACTAAGGCCAGACCTTGCACCGAACCTGCATGGCGGATCCCCGGACCTGCAGTGACGTTCACAAGCGTCTTAAAATTTTTGAATGATGGTGTGGCTGCCTTCGAGTCGTCGAAATCAGAATTGAACATGGAATTCCTACAAATTCAGGGTATAATCCCCAAACCAGGAATAGAAATAATCATGTACCCCAAATAATTAAAGAGGTATGAAATATTGAACGAAAGAATCATGGAACGGCTCTGTGTACGAAATCCAAGCAAGGTATGTTTCTCGAGACAAGGGTTCTTGAGATCTCAAACTTTGACAAGGGTTATAAGGATGACCGATTGGCAATACAATTACATCCAAGGGGTTATGAGAGGCCTAGAATGGTACCCAAAAAATTAGATTGAGAAGCTTCTCAGAATTTTGTCATCAACGACATTGTTCGGAAGCTAGGTTTGCACACCGTAATAGGTACATTTAAAGGAAAACCATTAAGGGATGACTATATGTCCATCGTCTTCTCCAACCATTCCGACTGCAAATTAGAGATCAGTACGACATAACAGTCTGGCGGACATGTCCAATAGGTGACCACATCGTCATCGTCGGGAAAGATTTTTTGTATTGGCACAATCCCTAGGTAGACTAGAGCAGCAATGTAGTCTACATTGGCATTGATGACAAAGAATTATACCTGTCTCTAATTGATTGACCCCCGACACAACAAAAGGTTTAAGAAGAAATATAGGAGAAAGTAGTCCAGGAAGTTGCGGCAGTTTCAAAGTGACGCACAAAGCCGATAATGGCCTTGGTCAATCACTATCTGCAACGTGGAACACAATCGTGGTTATGCACGTTGAACGAGGATAATCAGAGGAGATTAAGGTAGCAGGCGTTACACCAACAGATTTATCAGCCTCGACAAGTGACAAGTTTGTAACCATTCTAAAGGAGTCTCTATTCCTCATCAAAGAGTTGGAAGGGGCTTTTTTTGGACGCGCTGCCTCAAGAGTTACCTCCGCAATGCAACGTGTATCATCAAATATAAATAAATCCAACCAGTTGTCGAAAGGTCAAGGGGACCTATTGAATGAGCGACCATGGCCTGAGCAAGATAAAAAGAACTACTAGAATAGCTGCTCGGTCAGGGGTTAATCAGGCAACCCACGTCACCCTACGTCCACTTGTTTTTTCATGAAAAGAAAGCCGGCAACAAGTGGATGTGTGTGGATTATAAGACATTAAATACATCACCATCAAGAATCAATAGCCCCTTTTCACGAGTGAATTAAATCCTTGACCAGCTCTACGCGAAAAGAAAATGTACCCAATTTGACTTTCAAAGTAACTATCACCAGTTCTGCGTATCTGATAAGGGCATCGAGAAGATGGTGCTCCACACCAGATTAAGGTACTTTAAGTTCACAAATATGCCATCCAGATTTACAAACGCCCCTGTAACGTTTATGGAAGCCATGGACAACATGTTTCAGCCGTACCTCAACGACTTTGTTGTTGTATATCACAACAAAATTGTCGTGTACAGACACACCCAGAGGAGCACAATGGACATCTCTAAGAAGTTATCAAGATCTTACAAATGATGGATGATTTCTATGGAGAACTATTGAAGAGAGACTTTGGCCATCCTTTAATCGAGTTTTTGGGCCACAAAAACAGCGAAAAACGAATAACTATGGGTTGAAAGGAAATGGAGGCAGTTGTTAGTTGATCGTCACCGTCCAACGTTTGGGACATCCAGGCAGTTTTGGGATTCTCCACCTACTATCATTGATTTGTAAAAGACTATGCCCAAGTATCAATGCCTCTCCCCAATCTCATCAATAAAACTATCAAGTGGAGCTGGGAGGACTCTCCAAGAAATGCTCTCACCTCGTCACTAGCCTTAGAATTAGCGAAACCAACAGTGGAATATATCATGGCCACTGACACGTCTAGTCAAGTAATCAAGATTGTTCTCCTCCAAGACAACGACGGTGGATGAGAAGGAAATATTGGCAGTTGTGCATATGCTCAAACCACAGCGGTACTATCTAATATTCTGATGATGTATTATCCGCACCGACCATCAAACACTGAAATACCTTAAGACTCAGCCACGTTGAGCCATCAAAAAACTCGTGGGAGGAGTTATTCGTGACCAACTTTGATGACAACATCGAGTACCAACCTTGAAAAACAAATCCAGTGAATGCTCTGAGTTGACGACCATACATGATGGCCATGATTAACATTTCATTCGTTGGATGATACCCATACCTTGTGAGGCTGTTCGCAAAGGATTACAAGGAGTTAAGTATAGGACAAGATCAAATTCTAGTTCAGATACCCTACTGATGACGGTGATTCACTAGCCAAGCTTTCGTGCCACCAAACAAAGAACTACAACAAATCCCCTTGGAGGAGTGCCACAACACTGGTCTAGGTGGACACTCTGGCGAGGCCAAGATGTTAAATATGTTGGTGAAGTACTATTGGTGGGACCACATGCAAAATGACGTGGTAACATTATGCAAATCATGCAACGCGCATCACTAGTCAAAATCCCATTACACAAGATCAGAGGGACTACTCCAACCTCTCCCTCTTCAAATAGATGCTTGGAGGCATAGACTTTGGTTCTGGTTCTGCTGCTTGTACTTGTCATGGGATTGCCCACCACTCCAAAGGAATACACTACCATACTGGTGGTGGTGGAGAGATTCTTTAAGATATCGCACTTCCCCACAACGACCATTGTCATCGTCAGAAGAACATTACAATTGTTCTTAAATCATATTATTTGGCAACACCATGTACAATCATCAGCGACATAGATGATCATTTCACTAGCCAATTATGGCATGAACCGATGACATAGTCAGACCCATTCATCAATGGCATCCCATCTCCAAACAGACGAGCAAATCAGGCAGATCAACTAGACACTCAAACAGGCTTCTTTGCACTTCATGCGAGTCCGGTGGTTTAAATTGGAGGGTAAAACTACCAGCCATCAAACTTGCACACAATTCCGCGACTTCCACTATAATGGGTAAAAATTTGTTTGAGGTTGTCTGTAGCAAACACCTTGCTACACTGGCAGGACGACAGAGCCAAAACAACATTCTTGTGATTATTATAAATCATTGTGGTTTCTCGAGTGTCTCGGAGGAAACAAGGCAGACACTCACAAAAATGCGAGGAGTAATGAAGCAAGCTGCAGACCGAAATCACAGTGAGGATATTTTCAGTGCTAGGGATTGTGTCGTACGCTGCCCGACAAATATCAAACTGCATGGACAAGACTTGCATAATTCAACCCTGATTGTTAGGACAGATTCAGAGTACGTGATCAAGGATATTTCTGGACATCGACGTCATAGAAAATGACCAAGTATGTCATCAAGCGGCACATGTACCATGCCACACACAATGGTCGGGATTATTACAACAACCTCTGATACATCGATCACCTAATTCACGGCTACTACAGGTGTCACCGGCCTACGTCTGCTAACATGCCAGGACATTTTGGCTAAAAGGAGGGGGGAATGTTACGTCCGAGACATACACAAGTCCGTAAAGTCCACCGTATGCTTTTTATCCTTACATATATGGCCCACCACACTTCGACCCCAGGATTTTTACACCGATCAGTGGAGGGAATTTTTTCCACCTGCCCCAACCTTCAATTTTCTGTTCTCAAGTAGTTGGAAACATCTGACCACTTTCTAGACTTGTCGACAGAACCGTCGCAAACCATGTCAACAGTCGATACTGATCAGTCGAATTCTCGACCACGCTTAAGTTTTTATAAAAAGTACGCCTCGATACTCTTAAGGGTTCCACTTCTCGGGGTCGTGTTTTGAAGCAACCACTGACAACGAGTCGTCGCACACGTCACTCAACTCAAGTGGCCAAGATCCAACATATGCCTTGTTGTATTTCTTGCTGTTGTGTGTATGCGTTTGACATATCCAAAACTTGTCATTGAAGTACACATGCTGCTAAATAAAAAATTTCCAAGTGTCCCAAATCCTCGAATCATCTTCTGCTTCGCGCCTCATCCCTGTGAACCATGCACGTTCCACTCAGCCCAACAACACCAGTCAAGTATGTATTATATTGGAAAAGTATGTAAAACACATCTATTACTCTTTAACATTTCAAATGACATTTGGTCATTACAGTCTTACTTTTGTGCTGAACTCTGTTTTTGCACCTTTGGACAGGTGGTCGCATTTTTCTGGTGTGTATACTACAAGGATTGTGGTTTGTATCCAACTTAAGGATGTACATTTTGTTCTTGTTGTGCATATTGCCACTGGTCCTTTGTGTACGTCGCTGTCACATAATAGGACCTGATCACGGTCACATGATGCACTCTTCAGCTTAGCAAACGGGCACAAGAGCATCAAGATACTACACTCATAAACTAAAATACGGTAACGGGCTGGCTTGTGCATCCAACCAGCCCTTCCAATCCCTATTTGCCTAGTCGTCAATGACCAAGGCCAAGAAAGAGTTAACCAAAGGAATTTCATACACTCAAAGAAGTGTGTATGAAGGGAATTGGTCTATAAGGAAGGTTCTAGGAAGCTGGACACCAGTGAACAATGTTGGGGCGCCTGAGCTATAGGTGGATGGGTGGACTCTGGTTTGGCTGGGGAATGGGGAGGGTGGAGAAGGGAGGAAGTGTATGTTGGGAGTGCATGAGGAGGTGTAGGAATGATAGAGTTTTTTGTGATTTCAAGAATCCACTATTGTATGATTTTTGTGGTTTGAGCCTGAGGTGGATTTTGTGGGTCTTGTTGGGTGAAAGTGCATATGGGCAGTGAATGTGGAGGTGTTGGAAGTTGTAACTGTAGTGTAGGAGGAATGGTGCACACGTGTACAACGTACCTTGTCTAAGGCTAGCTTGAGGTGGGGGGGGGGGATTGGGCTTAAAGTGTATGTGGGGAGTGAATGTGGTGGTTTATGTTAAGGTGAGTTAGAGGTAGGTGTAAGGTGAGTTTCACATATGTTTGCACACTACTGCATGATCTAGAGGTAGGTGGATGGACTCTTTTTTTGGGATGGGAGGAGGGGGTTAAGGTGAAAGTGAATATGTGGATTGCATAAGGAGGTGTAGGATTTTGTGAGTGTGGTGTGGGTGAAATGGTACACGTGTACAAAATAATTTGGATAAGGCTAGCTTCATGTGAAATGGGGATTTTGAAACCAAAACTTTGGATAATTTCCAATATTTAGATCGTTTTTTGGTTGATTAATGATCTTGAAGTGATGAATCAAAGCAGCTTTATACTCTAGTTGAAGTGTGTATAGAGGAAAGTGTTGTTATGTGAAGGTTCTTGGAAGCTGTGCTCTCTTTCACTTTACACATCTCCCTCTTAACTTACATGTTGGGAGGAGGGTGTGCAAGGTGAAAGTGCATGTGGGGAGTGCATGAGGGAGTTTATGCATGATCAAGTGATTCATGAGTGAATACTTGTGTAATGAGATAGCTGTGGAATGGAGGGGAGGGGGAGGAGGTTGTTAGGTGAAAGTGTGTATGGGGAATGCACGTGGAGGTGCATGTATATACCAGTTAGTATTTCATAGATTTTAACACTTGTATAGAGTTCTTAGTGATTCAAGCATGTGAAGTATAGAAGTTCGGGGCTGATTTGTGGAAGTGTATGTGGCAAGTGCATGAGGATGCGTGTAAAAAAACGCGCGTGGCATGGATGAAGGTGTATACTAGTGTACAATATTCTATGTTCAAAGCTACAATCATGTGGGAGGGGTTCAGTGCTGGAAGTGTATGTGGGGAGTGCATGTGCATGTGCTTTCAAACGAGTTACTTGTGAGATAATTAAGCTCACTAGTGTAATATGTGTGGTTGAAGCGAGTTGAGTGTGAAAGGTAGTTGGTGTGAAGTGAAAGTGTATGTATTGAGTGCATGAGAAGGTGTTGAAAGAAAGGTGTGTGGCGTGAATAAGAATTTTAGTAGTGAAAATTTTTACAGAAAGCAAAGAATTAAGTGTTGCAAAACCTTTACAACTGTAGAAATTTTAAAAACGGTTGTCTTTTGTACAGATTTACAAGCAGATATGAGATAAATACTTGTGTGAAAAGAAGTTGAGAGAAAACATTATTATGGGAGAATAAAATTGGATTTTTTCCCTTAAACTCCCAAATAGTTACCCAGGATCCAGAAAATCGAATGGATTAGGACATTTAGGTGACCTATTCTAGTGTCATTTACCGGGAGTGGGCTTCGCTTGACCTTAACCGAGTGATTTACAACATAGAAAGGTTAAATGTCTTCCTCATGGCTCCAAGAACTAGGTCCTGTCGAAGTCGGACATACTTGACGTGTTGAGTCACTCCTCCTGCCCCCGATCCTCATCCCCCCACCTCTCTTGCAACCATGGAGTGTACGTGGGGATTGCAAGTAAATGTGCACGGTAAGGTGTGCGCATATCCGGCTCGACATTGCGCATGTGCATATTCAGTCTTGCAAGGTCTGCGAACCTTCCAATGTGCTCTTGCGTAACTTTGTCTCCGACGTACACTTCTGAGGTCATCCATTTTTTTCACCATGCGATGATTTTGCGCTTGATGAATAATATACGTCGCTGATTGCACAAGGAATCTGCACTTCTGTACCGCGGAGGTAAGGCCTATTTCTTCTCGTTGCAATTGCTTGCAAACTGCAGAATGAAGATAGAGTGGGGATGGCTATCAGCTGTCGGATTCGGCAATCGAACAGACGAGGTAGAAGTATTCCACATATTTAACCGTAAATTTTTGTTAAGACGTATTTTTTGTAGATGGTCTCCAGGTAACTTGAGTCGTTCGATCTTTATATCCGATGGCCAGCGTTCTTCAGACATTGTGACTCCCGATGTCCACGAACAATAGATTAAAAAAACATCAGTGATGAAGTAGAATGAAAACGCCGAGCCTTTAATCTGTACGAAACGGATCCTTGTGACTCACAAAGGATATCAGATGTCTGCCAGCCGCACAACCGTTGTTCGCACAATGACACGCGACGACTAGCATTAACCTCGTGAGTCAAACCCGTGGACAGTTGAAGTTGGGATCAATGTAGGCCAAGCCCCCCTCCCCCCCCCACCCCTCCTCCCACCGCCCCCCACCTCCATCCCTCACGTATCCCTTCGAATAACAATGATGTGTTCGGCTGTCGGGCCTCGCAGCCAGCCGGTCTATTACCAACAGCGCATGACGTCCGATGCTCGATGTCCGATGTTCGATGAGTTGAACGATAAAAATCTGATGAACGATTATGACCAGTCGTCGATCTTGTCTAGTCGACGGCCGGAATGTTTCGTATCCTCCTGAGCACTAGTGAAATTTTTCCTATCCTTCACGTGCTATTTCACGTTCACTTCGGCGTACACAAGCCTCGTGCACTTTCAGCCGGAAG